>JACSYO010000846.1:247500-525000 GCA_016806645.1 Ophiodon elongatus
GTGGAGACTGACTTTAGGTGGGTTTAATTGCCATTACATTCAAGGTATTCCCCAATACCCTGGTCCAAATTATATTACATTTGTAAAACAAAACACTTCTTAAAAGTGTTTCAAAATGTAATGCACATATGAGAAAAAAAACAAAAAAACAATGTTTTTTTTCTGTCAAACCTCCACTTTGTCGTTTCGTTTAACCTTCCATCACCCTTCCTTCAGTCTCGCCCCCGAGGCTAAGGGCAGACATCAAGTTTTTGCCGCACTGCCAAAAAGCCAAGTCAACCTGGGCCTGAAAACTGCATGGCTGTTGGTACGAAGCTTTCATATACCCTCAGAGAGAGGGGGAGGGAGGTGGGAACGGGGGGGCTATTGAGCATATAAGCAACATGTCCCTGCCTTTGTGCGAATGCTTGTCTGCTCTTGAGTCCCAGCAGTTAACAGCGTTTGAGTGTTACCAGCTATGTACGCCACAAACGTTATCTCCAGTCAAGAAGACGCAGCCTCCCATACACTGGACTGTCTGTCTCTCAGTCCCTCCCTCTCCAGCCCCCGTCTCTCTCTCTCTCTCTCTCTCTCTCTCTCTCTCTGAAATAATTAGCCTCGCTAGCAAAGCACACAAAGCGCTCAGTCGAGGAAGGAGAAAGAGAGACGGAGGTAGAGGGAAAGTGGAGGTGACTGTCACATTGGGTTCCACGTATAGAGAATTAGCTGTCGGCATCGAGAGCACAGGTGTTGGCAGAGGTGCGGGGCCTATGGCAGGAAACAGAGCTGACAACAGGGTGAGAAACCGTCGGTGCTTCATATAGGACAGTTTACCAGTATATTCTAAATCAGGAAAATGAAGAACTTCAGTGTTCACACTCGACTGTACGGCCTGAGGCAGTAGAAGATGCTGAAACGCATACTACTTGGGGATGGCGTGAGGAAACAGGCCTGCCAGATGTTACCAACGGTGATAAAGAGGAACATTTTAACAGACAACTTTCAACTGCTGTCCTAAATGTAAAGTTAGCTGTAAAAGCCCGTCCCTTCAGCATCCCTCCAAAGCCACTCCCACTCTCATTACATTGGGGGCGGATGAAATGATTAGAAGGCTGGGCGTTTTCTTCTGTATAGTTATGCTAAGCTAAGCTAACCAGTTTCTGGATGTGTGTATTTAGCATGAGAGTGGTATCTTTTCATCCAACTCTTGGCCAGCAAATAAGCCTATTTCCCAAAATGTTGTATTATTTCTAATGACATTAAGGAAAAGAAAGGACTTACAGAAAAGAGTAAATTGCTCATCTGTAGGTATACGGTAGGTAGGCGGCTGAGTTAACATGTAGCATCTGGGCATCCGCTTGAACATTATATCCACTCTAAATCTGTAAAACTGTCTTCAGAAAGGAATCGCTGTCTTGAATTTTTACCTTGACTTCCAACCCAGTTATGCATTATATCATGAAAGATTTGAAAGGTACCTTCGCAGAAAATCAGCAGACAGATTCTGTGCGACGGGTGAACAACAGTTGCCTCTGATCTCACCGTCTGACAGACAGCTTGTTACAGTACAATACCTGATGTATAATACCACGATACATGCCTGCAGATCATCTCCCTCCTTGCCACACTCATTTTCCTGTCTTCACTCTTCCATTCACCAATCTCAGCTCTTCTTTTCTGTAGCTCCTTGGAGTCGGAATGAATTGCCTGCCACGGTAACAATCCTCCAAGTCTCTTATTACCCATCTCTTCTCTCTTGTGGAGACGCACCTCTTTGAACAAAAGACCCCCCTATCCATCCTGCCTCTTCCCTTTCTCCCGCTCCATTCATGGCTCATTTCATCCCTTCAATGGACTTGACTCCTCTGTTTCTGTAATAGCCAATTTGATTTTTCCCCTCAATGAAGACTTGATCAATGTGTCTTCTGAGGAGTGTTTGGCAGACATGAAAGAGGCAGAATTAGAGCCTTTGGTTATGGGATTCATAACGGTACAGTACACGTACCCGCCGCAGCTTTATATGTGAGGCTTCTGGAGAGCCACAATACAGCACAGCCTGTGTGTTTATGTGCACACATTGCATCCATCCTGCAGAACTAAAGTACTGCTGGGTTTTCTAAAGGGTTCCTCCTGTGGGTGGAGCAGCAGAGGAGTAGTGGTGAAGCAACTGGTAAAAGATGGGCTTCTTCAATGTTTGTGTAACGGGCAGCGATTCATTTACGAGAGAGGCGTGAGATGTGACTGAGGCTACATCCACACTAATATGTCTCTGTTTTGAAACAGGGTTTTAAAATGAAAACCATCAACGTCCACACTGGGCTGCCTGAAAACGACTATCACATGACATGTTCACGTACACTGGGCACACTGGGTAATGGTGTAAACAGGAAGTAGATTGGTTGCCTAGTTACAGAAAGTATTATAGTACTCTTTATTAATAAAAGGTCATGTTTGATACTTAAGATCTTCCTCTATACTATTTCTCTTTATACTCACACAGACAAATATCGTGGGAAAAAAAATAAGTTTTATTTTTCAAACAACACTGCAGGTCTTGCAGATCTCTCTCTCTCACACACACATCAAAGTTACTTTAAAATGAACGTAGTTTACTAGATCATGGGTCAATGAATAGTTTTCTTGGTTTCGTTGTTGTCTGTTCTCACACTCGTGGCTCTGCTGGTCCCTGTCACACTGGAGAGCAATTAATGCTTTTGTTCCTTTACAGTTTCTTTGTTAACTTCACAATAGTTGTGCAGAACCAAATAAGCATTAATAAGAAAAAGAAAATCCTCTGTTTTGTGTCCATCATCCTCCTCAAAGCCGCAAACCGTGACTTCAATGGTCCGGTCCGTAGGGCTGATGCCGCCGCTGGACCCGCCGCTCGCTAATCGCTCCAATAACAGCTTGCTTCTTCCGCATGTCGGCAGTAGTAGAATTATAAAATGCAGAATTTCACTGCACAACAGCTGCTAGCATAGACAACAAGGCCAGTAACGCTTGTAATCCGTTATCATTGTTGGAACGAATCCCTGGTAGACGGGGCTGTTTCCAAACTTTTCCGGCCTCGGGAGCGTTTTTTAAACTCCTCCGTTTTCAGTGTCCTATACTTACAGATTAGTGTGGACGCTCGGTGTAAACGTAGCAAAAGACATGCGTTTTAAAATGGAAATGTAGTCGTGTGGATGTAGCCTGACAGGTTGCTATTCACCTTCAACATCACTTACCTACCCATAACTGCTACAATCTAACACATTTACTTTCTGCCCTAACAGGTGTGCAGCTCTCCACCATAGTCCTACGAGGCCAATGGATATTTCAACAATCAACCCAAGTCTTTACGGATCTCCATTCTTAGCTCAATAGCAGCAAGTGTATAGCATGGGTCTGATGCATGTATTTGGGCAGTAATGCAACACGCCACACTGTTTTCATGAATAAGTATTTCAACAGTATAAGGGGTTACAATTTGAAATTGTGACATGTGAACAAAGCAGGGTGTAGCTGGGAAACAAGCATGCATCCTCAATGAACTGCACAACTGTATTCATTGTTTCCCGTGTCCACTGTTGTCCAGATTCTTCTCAACCTGAAAACGGCAGAGCCCTGCCACAGCGGTGGAAATGAGCAGCAGGACGAGAGTGAAGGACAAGTCGGCCCATCGATGTGTTTGGCCCTCGGGGTTCAGGTGTAGCTGCTTTGTCTGAGCGTGATAAGACCGGGCCCTGCGATCCCCGGGAATTTCCTCTGGGGGTGTTTCTTTTAAATAACCCTGGACACACAATAGCCGGGGAGCTCATCAGAGCCAATGAAAGGACGGAGGAGGAGGAGATGAGAGGTGGTGGGGGGGGGACGGGACCGAAGACCTCTCTTTCTTTATTCCCATCCTGCCTTGCTGTCTCCCTCTCTTCCCCCTCAGCATCTCTCTCTCTCCCTCTCTCTCTCTCTCTCTCTCTCTCTCTGTCCGAGCTCCCTTCAGATTGAATGGCTGTCTGATAAGGGCTGTGATTACATTGATTTGGTGTAGGGCCATCTCCACTGTCTGTCCACCGTTCCTCTCCTCTCCTCCCTTTCCTTCGCCCTTCTACCCTTCAACGGGCCGCCGCTACTCGAGGTACTGCGGCTGTGGTTTGCGATGTGCGGACAGACAGAAAACACATCACCGTGAGGCGTGTTAGAGGGGAGGGCAGAGCATTTGCGGGAGGAGGCCACCTCTGTTTTGAGTAAAGAGGATGTCTGAAAGTAGACACAAAAAAAAACTCAACACTAAGAAAAATGTAAAGGACATTCTGCAGGATCTATTCTGGAAAAAAAATAAGCTATATAGTCATTAAAATAATTATCTACTTACCGCATGGCTTATTATAGTTAGAATGAATAACGTAATATTATAAGTAAGTATGATTGATGAACAAATGGATCGTACCTGAGCACAAGTCTCCAAATATTAACTGCAGCCCGTAATATCTAAAACCCCAAAACTCCATTCCAGACAACTCAAATGACTCCATTCAAAGAGCTATTGAACAAATCATGAGAAATGCTCGCTGAGGCCGTGGTCGGAAGATTCAATGATAAATTTGTCCCAACTATCATCACCAGAGGACAATTCAGTACATTTATCAATCTTGATGAGGATAGGCCTCACAAAATATTCATCCTCATGGCACCCTATTACCCGGAGCGCAGCCCCGCAATGCAAAGAGCTCCTGTGCCCTTCAAGAAGCACGCTTGGAAGCTGCTAAAAGTACGGTCGGTATGGAGAGTGTATCAGACGCTGGTGACTCAAACAAATGGAGAGGGCAGGAGGAAAAGGCAGCAAAGGGCATCATGTTATTTCATTTAGTTCTTTCTGTTATTTTGCACCTCCATTTAATTAATGAGCTCAGTACTGCCTAATATATGTGCTCGAGTTGTGTATGTCATATAGGATGCTGCACGGGTCCATAGTGTTGGCTAACACGAAGCTAGCTACTGCATGGTAGATAAGGGAAAGCGTAAATATGATAAAGACCTGAATAAAAAATGGATTTTTTTTTGGTGATGTGTTAAAGTTATTCACAATTTGCACATTACAGTCTTTTTTTTTTATATGCCAGATCGCTCTGCTGCCAGCTCCTCAGGTACATAGAGTGGTAGAGAGTTGTTGATTTACGTGCTTTTGGCCCATCAAAGATATCAATTTAAAAAACAGATTAAATTAAATTGATAAGAGAGGCTCCGCCTGAAAAGAGAAAAACAGCAAAAACAGAATATAATATATATTTACACAGACATATGTTCTCATTAGAGATCCCTAGAAACAAAATGTGCCCTACATCTTTGTGCGTCTCTGTCGCTCAGTCGCTCCGGCTGGCCTAGATCTGAAGTGATGGCTGATGCAGTTTCTACAAGTTGGGTGTCATTCAGATCCTCTTCCAGCATTCATCTTCGCTACAAACGAAAGCCTCAGGTCTCAGTGGAGCCCTGGAGGCAGACGTGCCAGACAACTGCATAGCTGTTGCTTGTCTGACTGGCACAATGTGACTTTAGAGAAGCAGGGGTGTGCGTGTGTGTGCGTGCGTGTGTGTGTGTGTGTGTGTGTGTGTGTGTGTGTGTGTGTGTGTGTGTGTGCGCGTGTGTGTGTAGGGGTGGGGTGGGGTGGAGGGGACTGGGTTGTTACATTGCGATCTGTTGTGATGGATTATATAAATTATGTCCCCATCTGAAAATACAAAGACGCTTTCATTTCCCTGTTTAAAGGCAGGGTGACGATAGAACGCACAGTCTGTCATTTAGCTTGAGTATATCAAACACTAGGGAAAACTAGACCACTTGAGAGATGAAAAATAGATCCAAGCAGATCAATTAACCTGTGATTTTGTCTAACTTGGTCGAGGACAACACAGGGATGACAGTAAAGTGAGTGTTGGACTCATCAGGGAGACAAACACGACTCCTCACGAACGATGACGTTGCTCCGTATCGGCTGGATGTGTAAAGAGGCGACTGTTTAGAAAGTGATCATATATATCAATGCTTGTTCACAGCTTGTTTCGGCTGCCCCCAAGTAGCAAAAAAAGATTCAAAAATAAAGAATTGAATTGACCAAATAAGGGGGAAGTAGTTGTTTGTGGTTCAACACAGCATATAATTTGACATCCAATTTTGTGATATGAAATTGCATCTCTTATTCAAATCTACTGCCTTTTTTTAAAATATCAAAACGAGTAGTGCTGTAAGATTCCTACTCAAATCAAATGCTGCATCACTTTTGAGACTAACCATGGTCTACTGTGGCAAGGTCACATGGATAATCTGGGTATCGCGTTACATTTCAGGCAGAAATAATGTAATCTCAAGGGAATCGCGGTGATTAGTAGATATGCTCACAGACGTCAAGTAAATTAGTTCTGGTCTCTCACAATTTTGGTGAATTTTGACGTGAAAATTTGCACAATTTCACCATCTTGACGGTTCACAAAACCACTCCAAAAACGGAGACCAAAAACCTCCAGCGCCAGCTATATTGTGTGTTGTAATTGTGTTGCAGTCGTACCGCTGAGCAGGGGCTGGTTGCGTCTGTGCGTGGCGGGCAGCGGGCCCAGGCGCTCCTGCCGCTGGTTCAAGACCCTGCCCAGATAGCCCGTGTGGCGCAAGCTGCCCACGGTCACGCTATGCAGGTACACCGGCTCCACGAAGTGGCTCAGCAACGCCCCCTGCAGGCCCAGGATGTTCCATCTGAGGGGTGGGGGCAAAGAGAGAGGAAGTCAGGGAGAGTGCGGTATGATGGTTTAAGAAAGTAGATGAGGAAGGACGGATGAGAGAGGAGGCCGTCGAGGAACGAAAGAAGGAAAGAAGGAGGGAAGGCAACAGTTGGGGGTGCGGAGGAGGGGTCGGGGGGGAGGATACGTGGGAAGAGAGATAGAATCACGGTGGGAAAGGAGGAGAGATGGGTCGAGAGAGGAAGGGTAAAAAAGAGATAGAGAGAGAGAGAGAGAGAGAGAGAGACATGTGAGAGCTTCAATGACAGGTAGAGACAATTTGATCATTATCTTGATGTGGGACGTGATGAATAACAGCTGCTGGACTGACAACACACACAAACAGACACACACCAACACACACACACACCAACACACACACACACACACACACACAAACACACACACACACACTCGTCCTCCTCTCCCATTTTTCCCTGGTTCAGTGACACAAACCATCACCGCCACCTACAACAACACTGCCAAAGGTCAGTCCATCAGCATTCACGACATGGAACAACACATTACCATGTGTGCATTCATCAGTGCCATTGAGGTTAATGCACTGCGCGGGGCTGCAGGCAAGCTTCCGTCGATTGCTCAACGCGAGGGGCACTCACCTCCGGATTTGTTTAGGGAGATCCACGTGTGACACAAAATCACTGCGGGGCTAATCCCGCCAGCCACACTGGCGCCTGATACTGTAGCCAGCTGGTCGCGTGCCACCTACCGTCGAAACCCACTCGACAGTATTTAACCAGCAGATGCTAATTTATGGATGGAAAATGATAATTACCTTGTTTATTATCATTCCTGCCCTTCATGGAGTGAGAAAACCTGCTGTGTGCCTGAGCTGTTCTCTGGACTAATGAACTCATGTGAGCCGCAATCAAAGGCTCGACATCATGCCACTAATTTTAAGATCATTGTTCTTTTTGTTAATCAATGTCTCTTCATCATGGATGCAATTACGGTGGCTCCTTGCTTTCTCGCCGACTTAATGATCACTCATTGCCGGCTTCCGTCGCTTCCAGGAGCAGTCAATCAACATCAGCGTCTTTATTGGGAATCACCAGAACCGGCTCGCCAAGCAGCGGCCTCCTGCCTGTATAGGCGCTTTACCTGCGATCTGTCCTTCCCTCTCCAACAGAGAGGAGGAGCTTAGTTCCAAAAAGCACGCGCGCTCACACGCCAACTCAGTGCTCCCTCCAAAATAGAAATAGTTTAGCCTGAAATATTAATTTACCCAGAAAGCGACACCGTGAATCAGAAACATCTTCTAATCTCATGCAAGAAAAGACAGCCATCTGGCTCGGGTGTGTGAATTTAAAGAGAGGAGAGGGGAGAGACCTCTTCTCTCTCTCTCTCTCTCTCTCTCTCTCTCTCGCTCTCACTCTCTCTCTCCGTCTCTCCACATCTATCCTTTCTTCCCTCCCCCGGTAAACGTCGACCATTAAAGTAATGTTCATCTGCATAAAACTGCAGTGGAATGAAGAACATCATCGTTATATGAAAGCCAATTTAGGCCCCTCAATTAAATCCAGCTGTCGACTTCAAATCAAATATTAGCAAAGGCGCTTCAGAGGGCCTGGCTTAAGAAAACACAACGATGATCATCGGTCAATGATGGGGCGAGACGTTGCCCATTATCAAAAAATGTTTATGATGAAAGCAAAGATCCTAAAATCCCTCATGGTCAAGGCTGAACTAACTATAATTATGTGCAGGAGCTGAAGGAAGTGTGGAAATAAAAAAGTAATGGGAGGTTGCAAAATGAGTGTGACAGAGGACAAGAAGAGCATCCAGGGGATCACTATAAGACTGCAGCAGAGTGTGTGTGCGTGTGTGTGTGTGTACGTGTGTGTGTGTGTGTGTGTGTGTTGAGTCTTCCGTCCTAAGCTGCTCTCAGTTCCACCCTCCACCCTGACCTTGATAAACTGGCCCTTGGTGACCCACTCACTTTAACGACGGCCACCCATCATTTACAGCAATATAAAAAAAAACGGAAAAAAAAAAAAAGGGAAAGAGGAGGCTGCGGAGCAAAGAGAGCGCGTCTGCCGTCCGGCCTGGCGGGATGGAGGAGTGGGGGTGGTGTAAGGGAAGAAGAGCAGGGTGTCCCTTCTCCCTCCCCCCGTCACTCTATTTTTTTGTAAAGTAATTGCTTTCACCCCTGTTGGTGACCTGGGTAGATTTAATCACACCATCTTCAGCCCTGGCCAACTGAATCAAATTGGTCAAATTAACAGCGGCTCCACAGGAGAAGGGTTCACCTCTTTCTCTCTCTCTCCCTCTAGGTGTGTGTGTGTGTGTGTGTGTGTGTGTGTGTGTTTGTGCCAGTCCTTTCACACACACAAACACACACACGCACACACAACCGTGGCTCAGCTGTAGTCCCGCATGCCTCAGTTGGCACAGTACGGTGCTTACTAAGCTAAATTCATGGGTTCAGTTCCTGTCGAGGCCCAGTCCTGGCAGAGAAACTGAGACTATATTAAAAATCGATTTCAGATATCTTACAAAATGCAACATCAAGGGTGGGACTAAAGACATGCTATTGTTGAGGACCTTCATTGTGTGCTGAGTCTTTTTCTTTAGCCATGCTGGCTCTAGGGATGATAATGTTGGTCTGTCCACCAGTTTGGTCCTGATTGAAATATTTCAGTCATTCATTGACGCACCATCGTCAGGTCAAAGTTGTCCAGTACTTAGGTTTATACAAACTAATTACATTCCCAGCAGCCTCCGCTTCACTTTGAGTGCAACGTGAATTTGCAAACGTTAGCATGCTAACACACCAAACTAAGATGGCGACTGTGGTTGAGATCGAGGGAGCCGCGGTTTTTCGAGCGAAGTGTCGCAGTTACTCTCCGCCGACTGCAAGACCCAAGGGCATGATGGGAAACACCTGCCAGTCGCCTGATCATAGAGCTGATCAGCTTTGACAACAAACACCACGTTTTGTTGAAAATCCTATTATTCTATTGTAATTGCAATATTTGAAGGTAGATTGCTGGCTGTTAGTCTCATGTTTTAATCTGTTGAAAATAATAATTCAAGTTATTTATATGAAACTTAATTAAAAAGTGTTTTACACGACAGACATAAACCAATCAAAGGAAAGAATACAATGCCAGATGCATACACATTTCTACAAACAAATATATAAAAAAATCTAAATGTGGTCTGCAAACTACAAGTAGCCTGCAGATTGTAGCAAACAGGTTGTGAATATTTCTGTTGCTTCCTGTATACTCTTTAAAGGCTGCTGTAAGCTGTCCAACTTGACCGCCTGCTGCTGCAACTCCTGATCCCGTCTACTTTCAAGGAGAGGCGCAGTTCATCTTGAAAAAGCCTGATATCAGTATGTTAGCTTTGCCATTTAGAGAATTTAAACATGCTAATGTGAGTATTTATCTAAAAGCGCCGCCGTGCCTAAGTACAGCCTCATAGTAGTAGTAGAGTATAACTTATGAACAAACAAAATAAGTTTCTCATGCAAACTAAAAGTCGAATTCATCAGCCACAAAAAATACCGTTGCTCCATTCAATACACAGGATTTTGTTGCGACATCCTTACTTGGTCTTGTATGACAAGTAGCTTGTGGTGGCTAACGTTAGCGTGTGTAAGCAAACCTTACGTAGATGTGTAACTGACTTCATAACTTATATATGTATAAGCCTACTTTAACACAAAGTGTGTGAACAGCTAAAATAATAATAAAATGTATCTAATCATAGATACATAATCATCAGTTATCACCTCTGATAGTGTGCCCCACCATTACAAACTTAGAACATTTACAGAAACAAGTCAGTAAGGGAATATAATTATGCATGTGTGTGTGTGTGTGTGTGTGTGTGTGTGTGAGTGTAGATGTCTCCCTCCCTGTAAAGATGCTCCGGTGTGTACACATTGATGCCTTTACTCCTCTCACGAGGACAGTGTGAAAACGGAGGCGGGAGAGCGGTCCCGATTTAGCGTTGCCATCTGTCCTGTGCAGGCTTGCCAACACGCGAACGACACATTACCAATCTAAGAACATAAACGGGCTCCATTGGCTCTCTCTCTCTCTCTCTCTCTCTCTCTCTCTCTCTCTGTTACACTGACACTGCACTGGAATAATGAAAATATTTCCAAAACCAACCTGCTAGCAAACCTAAAGCATATTGTTGTGAAATTCCAGTGTAGAAACCTTGTCCTTACAATTTGGCATGTACCGAGGCCGGTTCCCGGCACGGCACAGGGGGAGTTGTGTGACTAATATCCTCGCTGGAGGAGAGTCAGCCCTACAGATGTGGAGATTAAAACAATGTGTGGAGATTAAAACGACGATGTGGTACGCAATACACAAATTCATTAGAACGGGATTACCTGTTTGAGTTATTTATTGGAAATCAATATTCACCACCCGAAACGACAACGGATTTCATACACAGCATGGCCACACAAACTTGCACCTATACATACACAGACGCACCAAGGTAAATATCACAGGCAAACCTCTACCTGGCTCATGAAGTACATTTTGAAATGCTTTATTTAAACAGGGATCACTCCTTCTCATAAGGAAGCTAATCTCCTAATAAAGCTAACCCCTCGATCAATCCTTGTACCGTTCTTTTCTCACATAGACCAGAGACCTCCTGGGTGAGAGGATGTGCTGATCACATGGTTTGTGACTTTTTCAATAAAATCAACACAATCTCTGCACTGATAAGTGCAGTGCTCAAATGAGAAACATATATAGTTAAGGACTCTGGCACTGGTGTTGTTGAGCTCCTCTGACGGTTTTCTTTACATCAAGACATTTGTTTTTCTTCAAAATTGCGAATACAGAGCAAAGTAGCATCGTTTATGTAGTCCAATATCAGACCTGCGCAATCTCAACAAAAGACGGCGAGGACAGCATTTTATCTGACAAAAGGAAACCCCAGATTAGATTTCCAGGCCAAGAGAGGCCAGGCTCTTTCAGGTATAAATCAGTTTGCAGAATGTTCAGTATGACAGCAGTACAGACAGGTGTTTCGGTCCAATTTACTTTTGACCCACTTGACGGACAACAAAATCAACACGTGAGGTGAGGCAGAATATGAAGGGAGGGTTTTGATTGAGAACATAAAGAATGCCAAAAATATGACAAAACGTGCAGCCTGACCGGTTTCAAAACCCGGAGGGAACGTCTGAGAGCACTGACCTGGTGATCTTGTCGGTGCAGGACATGGTGATGAGCTGCTCGCCCTGTAAGACGCCGTCCCACGTCTGGACGGAGCCCCGACCTCGCACCGGCACCGTCCCCTCGCCTGACTCGATTTTGGTCCGCAGGTGGCTGCGGTGCTTTCTCATGAGGTGTCTGCTGCTGTGTACTGCCAACACAACACATGCAACCTCAGCCCGAGCTCCATCAGTCTCCATTATGTCATTTCTTATTACACGGCTACGCTGGAAAGCCAATCTAATTAGCTATTAATGAAGTCTGTTATTTCTAAATAACACAAAGCAGTTCCAGATCTAATCACATCAATAAGCGGCAAAGATTCATTTTGTAGACTTCTAATCAAATTTACCCAAAATGCACCAGGCCACAAAGACACCAGGTACATTAAAGTGAAAACAGTCAACCTTTTTCCAGTATTGCTTTTAATATATTTTAGAAAAGAATCCATTATATAGTACACATTAGCTCTTAAGTGTTACATTCTCTGTATAATTAGGGATGTTCTCCAGGACTAATTATTGGTGTCGATGTGTAACTAGCTCCACGTAATTAAAAAAATAAAATAAATGTTTATCCAATATAATGTTAGGCCGATAAACAATAAGACATTACTATTATATATTTGAATAAGATGATGGGTACAGTTTTCCAGCGAAAGGACAAACATTGCAATCCCTTTCAAAGCAAAAGTTTAAATGAGGTTAACGGCTTCATTTGGGGAATTAAATGTATTATCTTGGGACCGTTGACTGCCTAATTGTTAATGAAGCGAGCGTTTGACTGGATTGTCACTGGATGTACGGAGCAGCCTGCGGTTTGGGAGGAAGGAGAAGGAACCATTTGACTGGATAAAGCAGCTTTGATGCAGCCTCGATGAACTTGGGACAGTTCATATTAGGCGTGGTATGACGTAGCATTGTATGAATAACCGACAACGCAACCGCGTTAGTCAGAGCACAGCCCCTTGATATGTGCAAACCACTTTCATGTGGTGTGCGCAAGGCGGCGTGACCTCTACGAGCAGTAATAGTGTTCATTAAAGTACACGGTATTCCTAAATAGTCTGCATAGTATCAGAAGAAGAAACTCCACACTTTCAGGAAGAAGAAACACTCATATTTCTTGCTTTCAGTACAAATTACAATATGGATATCTCCCTAACAGGATGACAAAGTGTACATAAATAATCACGTTTTTTGTTTTAATAACCTCTTACTTCTCCCGGCTTAAACTCTGCTTCCTTCTCTCTTCCTGCATGGCTGTTGCTTCGCCTGATGTGACAGCAGCTAAAAATTAAGCCCCGACTTTCAGCTCAGAAATGTTTAAGAACAGTCAGGAAAAGGTACTTAGTAATTTTCTAATCTCTGAGAGCGCACTGCAGAACATTTAAGAGGTTTAATGACCACAAACGTCAAGTTCAAAGGCTTCTCCGGTGACAGCATTTCCATCCACGCTGGTTTCATGAAAATCTCACCATGCACTGCACTGTAGTGTATATTCAGAGAGCTGAATAGCAGCTTCAGTCTGTGATGAAAGGGGGTGGGGTGTGGGGGGGGGGGGTTATATACATTCCACTGATGGAAACTGCAGTCCAGATTACATTTCTGAACTCGTAGGCCACCAGAAAAAAAATGCTGGGCAAACCATCTAAATGAATATACAATTTATTTTCAGTGTGTAAGCAATAAAATGTCATCTAGTCAGCACAGCGTGGCTGAAAGGGGCCAAAGACAGGATGTGACATGAAAAGGATGCCAGCTTCTTGAGAGTGTCTGGAGAATAAAAAAAAAAAGAGAAAAAGAAAAAAGCAGGGCAGTGGCTTTCAGAACATCTGCCAGAGAAAATGATCTCTTTATAAACCTGAGAGACTGACTGATGAGTGATGATAGAGGAAATGGTAGTGATTACATTACAGAGAAACATGGTGAGTATTATTTTGATTTCCCTTCGGCATTGTCAACCCATATTGAGACCACAGAAACAGAAAGGGGCCCGGTGTCTTACGGTCAGTGGTGATTTCATAGGGTGAGTTGAGCCTCCCGTCCCCACACGGCGAGGTGCTGATGTACATGTGGAAATGGACGTTGTCTCTCAACCTGTAGCCGCACTCCTTGTGCCGCACAAATATTGACTCCTCCCAGTCCTCCGGCCTTTTACTGAAAGAGAAAAGGAAGCAAAATAGAAAAAAACAACAACAGGGAGACTGATGACAAAGGTCGCACCATTCATCACAGCATCGGAAATAGATTTCCACTTTTTGTTTCCAATGATGAAGTGAGGCAGGGACGGAGAGAGATGGACACCGGCCCGCTCCCTGACCACAGTCCATTCTCCTGCTGTCACGCAAGACTCCTGGATATTACTCAGCCTGCCCACATGTCTCCGGGGGAAGAGGGAGAGTTTAACCTGTGGTCCACGCATGCTTTGTGTTGGAGTCGTGAAAGTGACACCATGAAGGTCAACAAAAGAACTGTCCGAGTCAAAATAATGGCTGAATATAAAACAAACATTCAAGAAAACGTTACAGCTGACGCCTGAAAACTATATACATATATCTATATCTATATATGTATATATATATATATATATATATATATATATTATGTATATATAGATATAGATATAGATATAGATATATATATAAAAAAGCAAAAAAAAGCATAAAAAAGCATATATTAGTGTTTTTTTTAATACAGCTAATCCAGAAGTTTAGAAAAGTTGTTTTCCAACCATTAAAAATAAGCTGAATACCTGCATTATGGCCGACAAGGAGACACATAATCTAACTTTAAAATCTGGGTCATTTTTTCAGCTGTGAGCAGGAATAAAGATTTCATCACTCACACGCACACACACACACACACACACACACACACACACACACACACACACACATAAAAGTGCATACACATGGTATACCTAAACTATGCATCACAATGCAAAGCACGGCTGCACTCTTTATATAACCTCTCCTCTGGCTCCGATGTCCTTTCGCTGAGCGTAAATATGGCAGTTCTGGCATTTTGTTTGGTCATTTCATTATGACTTATCTTCCCCATTAGCCATTTTACTCAGCTGCAAAGTCTCTGTACCTGCCACCCAGCATTGTGCCAAGACAAAAAGTCAGTGCTGTGTATGCAAATATGACATTCAACGATCTAGACTTCTAGCCCCTTATCTGATGAATCAGCCTTGCCATCGAGTTCCTCCGGGAGCTCAAAAACACAATATATGCTCATGTGCTGGAGGCAGTCTCGATACTGGTTCAAATCGTGGTGAGCTCGTGTGCACCAGAGCTCGCTGTGCACATTTAAAAAAGTGCTAAAAACAAATAGGCCGCTGAGACCCTGAGCTGAACCAGTTGAGTGTGTGATAGTATGCTTAGTTAGCTGGAGAGAACAGCACCCATATAGCTAGTTAATTATTGAAAACTCTCTGGTGACCAAAGCGGTGCTGTTTCCATGGAGCTTGTCATGGAGGAGAGAGCATTCTTTGGAAGCAGGCGGTCACAACAAATAAGATATTTAATGCTGTTAAGCACACTGTAATGCATAATGCAATGAACTGCATGTTGAAGTAGTTAAAGGCACCTTGGAAACTAAACTGTATGAAGCCCGATGCACCGATATTGATACTGACTCAAATAGCTGGATCAGGTTAGGGGCCGGTCAATTAAATTCTATGCTTATATAATGTATCATATACTGGAATTTGAATTCCTGTTCATGGTTTGACCAACTTAATGCTGCATTAAAAAGGTTTACACTTGAATTGTAATTCCTCATCATCATCATCGTGAAGATTTTTTAGACAAAGCTTATATAATAATTTTTTTAAGATGAGATGCATTGTAATAGATCAAACCACCAGAGTGCATATGAAATAGGTAAAATTATATCACGCATCAATCGTACTATTCCAATTCTATAATATACAATAATAACACCGAAAGGGTTTTGATGCTTTATGAGTACTTTTCATTTTGAATACTAGAGATCATGTAACATTTGACCACCATGGCCATAAGACAACAATTACAGGGTAACGGTTAATGCTAAAACACGGCATAATATCGTCACAAGTAGAGAGGATTCAAAGGTAATTTAACTGACTCAGTAATGTCTGGAAATTGCAATATCTATCTAAAATTGGCTAAAAATAACCTACATGTATCCCCTTTCAAGTCCATCTAAGGTCACATTTCGTCATCCCTTCTTGTTGTCAAAGACGTGTTTTTAAATGCATCATTGATAGTTGTTTTTTTTATAACTAAAAGGAAGAATGAAGGCTCCTCAAAGGTGAACACAGGACAAGGGATTTACAGAGCAGATAGGTAAGCTGGAGCAGACCAAAAAAATATGCCATTCAATTTCAGTCGGTCTTTAAGCTACTGCAGCAAGCAGCAAAGTCCCCGAGTGTACTGAACTGAGCAAGGGGGTGTTTTATTATTACAAATGATTTCAACTTTTAATGTAGAAAAGGAATAATCTGTTAATTCTTCTTTCAAAAGTGGCACAGGTTTGCTTTAAGTACATTTTGCTGATAATACGAAAAAATTTGAATGCAAGTTTTAATACTTCTAAGGGAGTATTTTTACACTCATTGCTCATTGCTACTTCTGCTTAAGCAAAGGATTTGAATACTTCTTCCACCGCTGGTTAAATTCATCATAACCTACATGATCATGACCTGTAGCAGCTGCACAGTTACATATAAGGCTATTCAATATGAACTTTGTTTTTTAAGCTTAAATGAGAAATTAAATCAGACGGTACAAAGTAAATGGGCAACTATTTTTATAATCAATTGCTTGTTTAAGTAATGTTTTGAGGGAGAACGCCTGTGAACTACACTTCGTTGGGTTGTAAAATCTGCTGATGAATCGATAATGAATCGAAGCATGAAATGAAGGGGATTGCTTTCTAATAATGAGCAAGCCTTCCAGACGAACAATCAATTAGAGTGAGCATTATCGGGCTATCTCAGGAGGTCAAGGATGTAAAACGCCACGAGGGTTTTCAAAGGCCGCCGAAAATACAAGTCGAGCACTCAAAGGATGGTTACGTGTCTTTAAGATACAGCCGAAAGATAGATGTATTACCTCAAGAAGAGCTCTAGTTGAGAGTAGAGGAAGCGTAGAAGCGCCCTGCGGGCCGTGACTTCAGCGTGACAGTCGTTGACCACTTGTCCCTGGTCGCTCAGGTACTCCCCGTTGATGCACTTGGTCCCCGTGGATAACGCCACCACCTGGGCGTGCCTCAGGTCCAGACCTGTTGAACAAGTACAGACAGACAAATGTTCCCCTCATTTCACTTGTCATATGTTCCATTGCCTGCATTGATTCCTTAATCCAAGAGGTTAATAGCAGCCCTAACGCATGCCTTTCCTCACCTTTCTGTCCGAGAGAGAGACATTTTGTCATCATTAGGAAAGAAGTCCAAGAACACATGAAAACAGACTTACTTAGAAGGCTAAAATTAACAACAAGAAGCAAACAGTAAGGCGGCCACTGGTGAGAAGCCAGGGTTCTCAGACAATAAGTGTGACTATTACTTATCTATTTGTAATATATTTACACATAAAGGATAAAGACTAATTTTGGAAGAGGACATAAATAAAATCACACATGGAACTTCCCACACTTGTTGGCTTCAGAAATCATACAGAAGTAGCCTAGACTTATTTCATCCATCCCGTATTTTTGTATGGGACGGAGGCGTCCTAACTTAAGTATTCTATAAAATATAGCTACAGTTGCCACAAGGACTTTGTACCCCTTGGGACAAATTGGATCCAGTGCCTCTCGTAAGAACATGGATTAAGGCAGGTCATCGTCGCTCCTCTTCTTAGTTGTGTGAGAGGCCTTATTATCAACAATATTAGCCTCAGTGATATTTTTGTAAAGTGTTTACAGCCTAGTTGCCTTGGCTTGCATCCATAAAATCTTGTACATTGCGTATAGAGTCTGTGGAGGACTTCAGAATAATACTGGAGCACTAGGTGGGTGGGTTGCCACCGGGTATTTTGCACACTGCATAACACTGCTTTGCATAAAACGTTTCCATGTCATGGCAACTATTTTTAGAGTGAAGTAGCAAACAATAAAAGTCAGGAATTAATAAGAAAATACAAGTCAAACTAAAATAGAGTAAAGAGAATACAATGCAACTAATTAACAGCAATGGGTGGAAAAATAGACCGAAGTTAGTCTCTAACTTGATCAGTAAAGGTGGAAGAGTACACTTTGCTCACACAGTGTAACGGAAAAAGAAAACATAAGAAGAGAACAGGGTAAGAAAAGGTCACTCCGTCAGATAACTTTGGGTTATTTCCATAACCACAGTTCTCTGAGTAGCATGGGTAAGCGTCTCTTCAGAAGCTACTATCACACCACAGCAGCCAGGATTAGCTGGATGCAAGGAGTGAAGGCGGGAAGAGACCCATCACCTATAAACTGGGCTGGCACTAGAAGTGGGCGATCTTCTCCATGGTCAGATTGACCCATCGTGACCCCGCAAGTTTACTGCAGGGAAAATGTTTTTTTTTTTGAAAGGCTAAACACCAACAAATATGGATTGAAGCAGAATAGTTCACTAGATATAAACAAGTTGAGAATTTGGGCTGAGATTCCATCTATCTTTTTTTGACGAGAGAAGAGCAGAAGCCAAATGAGCGGTGCTATGCTACCGCCTCAGTACATTTTACAAACGCCTTTGGAGGAGGAGATAGCGATTCATCCTCTGGGAGGCAAACCAGGTGTGTCCTCTGTCGGTGGTATACTGGGATGCAGATATAGGCATCCATAACATTAATTGAAGTGAGCCAATCAAAAGGCATAGAAAACCCAGCAGAGAGCCAGGCTTGCTCTCCACATAAAAAGGAAGCTATCAGTCCTGCTGCTTCTTCTATCTGAGTGGAAGTGGAGGCAGGTTGGTGACTCCATGGGCCTTTCCTGCTGGGAAAAATATAATATTTCTTTATATACCATGGACCTGCGGGAAACGGTGCCCTTAAACGGCCTAAATGAGTGTCTGTCACATGTCCAGCATTGACCCACAAGAGTGATGGCATGCACCGTTTCACAGAGATTCACATCCCCTTTTTTTTTTTCAACGGTTTTGCATCTACAGTATGTGACAGCTGCACCAAAGATTGAGGGCCCACGGGATGTTCCAGAAGGACCATCACTGACTCACAGACTGACTGACCTTGAGGTATTTCTAATTCTTGGGAAAGAGGAGTGTTTTCTCCTTTGCTTGAATGGAAACCTCCATTTTAGGTTGGTTTATTCTACCTACCTGAAAGTAGTAAAATACTAATCTTCCTAGCTAGAGGGTGTTTTGAATGAGCCTTGGCGTTGTGTCAGCCAGATTAACGGGGGGATGGACTTTACCCTCCCTGACGCTTGGTTCCATCCAGTTCTGTCTGGACGGCACGATAGAAGCTTCTAAAGAGGTCACTGTAGCGACATTCTCAATGTGAGACATGAAGTATAAGCTAGGAGAGAGATCACAGATCACAAAGTCATCCTGTGATGTGTTGCTTTTCCTTTGAGAAAAAGACACTTTTCTCAGTGAGGATTCAGGCCAGTGCAGGGCCATGTGAGAGCCCCACTGACTGACAGATAGACAGAGGTGGTGCAGAGGGGGTAGAGGCTGGATCAGCACGTTAAAGGCATGCCATTCCTTCCTTGGCTGCCACAAATCTCTCCCATCGCCTCTCAAAGTCAGGCTTCGCTGGCTTCTGGCAGACCTGCAGGCACCGCCGGCCCGGCACATGAGCTTTTATCAGCCTCGGCCCAGATGGCACTGCGGCGGTGGAGTCCTGACACCTCCACTGATGAGGAATAGGAAGGAGGGCAAAGGAGGCAAAAGTTAAGGGAGGGAGGAATGTGTGGTGTGTGTGTGTGTGTGTGTGTGTGTGTGTGTGTGTGTGTGGGCAGTTGAGGGAAAAAAGAGCATAGAGAAAAAGAAAGCAAATACTAAGTCAGGGAGAAATAAGTTCAACTTTTTCTCTCCAAACTACAGCAGATAACTTTAAATAATATTTATCTTAAAAAACTACGTTGGTTGGATTTTAAAAATCTCAAATTAATGTACTGTACCATTTTGAGCATGTGTAACAAAATCAAAGTAAACATTATTGTCTCGTAAATTAAATGTTGCATCCTATTTTTGCCAGTAGACTTAAATAAACATAATTAATTTTTTCAAAGAATAGTGGACAGATTTGCCTAACTTCTCCATGTTTCAAGTCACTGGCGCACAAAATGAATCAAACATTTTCATCCCATTGATAATTTATTATGTTGATAATTCATAAACCTGTAGTATTTAAATTTGTTGTGCTACTTGGAAACAGCTGTTAACAAAGTTGTTAGCAAACAGACCATAGAACAACACTGTTGAGAGCGGTGAGAGAGAACCAAAGCAGCGGAGTTGTGGGCCTGAAAACCAAAACAATAAGCTGAAAGATGCTACAATGCTACATAGAGAGGCAGGGGATTACTATCCATGGGTTCATCAGTACCAGCGGCATCTATCATGTACAAGTATCCATTGGGATCCATTGTTAATATAAAAAATATTGCTTATTGCGGCTTTAAAAATGATTTTGTCATCTATGACCGGTGTCCTTCATTCTGAGTAAAACTCTACCTACATTAGAGTCTGCCAGTGTTAGAAATAAGAAGAGTCCTCTCGCCAGATTTGTCTTAAGGACTTGAATCTATCCCTTTTATAAATCAAATGTTTAAACGGGCTTCAAAGCAACAATTTAGGGCACTGAGTTCAGAAGAAGTAAATGCAGCTGTTGTAAATAACAATAGTTTGTGTTCACTGCTCCATGTAGTGAGTCATTAATCATACATTTATTCACGTGCATTTTACTAGCATCACACCTTTGTTGGGTTGCAAACAGATCATTAACAGAATGATGTATATACTGCATACACAGCTTCAGAAACACGTCGTCCTATGCATGCCGATGTGTGCAGTGATTAATCAAATGTGTCGCCAGTGAGATAATAATTTCTATCAACGCCGAGATCAAATGTGACACATCTTTCAGTCGCTTTTATGATGTAAATATCACTCATGGAGGAGTAGTGCATTTATGTTAAACCTACTGTGCTGCTGCACAGAAAACATACAATATTTATGATGGCGCAGCGCCATAAAAATCTCTATATCATGAGTTCAACTATTGGCATTCCCTGTAAGCAGTGCACCCCAATTCCTTCTCGGTGATAAAGCCAGTTCTAAAAGGTAACAGACTCAACCAATTTTATTCTCCTGCTTTCCCTTGCCGTTCCACTTTGCGATTGTTTAGATCAATTTTGCAGTGGATAATTTCTGCTGCGCCGCTCACTACCCTGCCATGAAATTGGCACTGAGGTTGCCTTCAGTTTGCAGGAGAGAGGAGAAGAGATGAATGGAAGAGAGAGAGAGAGAGAGAGAGAGGGAGAGAGAGAGAGAGAGAGAGAGAGAGAGAGAGAGAGAGAGAGAGGGGGAGGCAGCGAGAGAGGTAGAAAGAGAGACGCACATAGGAGAGATAGAGAGCCCCACAGGCAGTGTGCTGTTTTTAAACCAGGAATAATCAGCTGCATCACAGGAACACAAAAAGAGAGGGTCAAAAGGAACAAGGTAGAGTGGAGTCAAAGGCCTGAGGCACTCTTCACACACAAATACATCTGTTACTGGTGATTCAAAGATGTCACACCCCGCGATAACAGCACTGTCAAAATGCATGTACATGACAGACTGAGACCTGGAACTACTCACTATGGCAACTGCACTATACTGTTCAGCGCACAATACTGTCAACGGCCTTTGCCAGGAAAACAAAGCGCACACTGCCTCACCATGGCAACCGAGCAGATAAACACACCTTGTGACAGCGCATGGAACGGAGGTGCACATAGGTGTTTATTTAACACCTGATTTTGATGACTGCCCCTGAACTTGGCTCCACCTAAGTGGAGGGGGGAGGGGGAGTAAGTTAGGGGGTGTGGTAACAATCAAGCAAAGGAGTGCAATTTCCCTGTCAATCATTAAAAGGGAATTTGTGCAGGCATCCATCGCCTGCCGACCAAGTCAAAAGTGTGAGCAAATTGCACTCAAATTCAAGTGATTGACACACACACACGCACACGCACACGCACACACGCACACACACACACACACACACAAACACACAAGTCTATACAAATATTATGAGCCTTATTTGAAGGCTAAGTTGGCGAGTTTAAGTTATTTGTATCTACATTCAACTCAGCCATGGGGATTCTGTTTCCTCTTGAGAGAGGCCTTTGTGGCCGATCCAGTCCACACAGCTCCATCCATCATACAATTGCTTGAGTGCTGTGGCAAAGACATGCTGCTTTCAGAAAAAAAGGAAGTGAGGTCCATTTCATCGGTCGTGACTGGTGTCAACACTTCCGACTAAATATAATCTTCCCCTGCTTCCAACTGTGTCACGTAACTATGCCCCGCACACCTGCACTGTGTGCCATTGATTGCCCCTTGTTCCATGTGCCACTGAGTCATGTAAATAGGACCCAGCGTCTCCTTTAACAGAGCAGGACGTTACAACCATACGTTGGTTTCTGCTAAGAGAAGTAAAGACCAAGGTAAAAATGCAAATATCTTTTGCTGAACCAGTTTCTTTTCTCACTAATGTCGTCATATTTATCAAACAGTGACAGAAAATGTGTTACTTCAGTGTTTCTGCATGTTTCATTACTTCCACCACACAACACTGGGTTCTCCACTTGCTCCGTCTGCATGTTGGCAAGATGGCCTCTCACCGCCAGGCTGCATCACACACCGCATTACACAGCGCCGCAGCCCGGGTCCAAAATGAACTGTTTGGCTTACCGGCCAAGGTGGCTGGAGGAACGCCGGCTGTGTGCGGAAATATCAGTTCAACTGTTTCAATACTGAAGTGGAACACATTAGAATTGGTAAATTCACTGTTATACGCCTTGAAGTGGAAGACGGAGGATTTCTTAAGGAGTTTGTGAGTATAGCAATTATGGAGGAATTAACAATGCCAAGTAAAAATAAGAAACAGAATAATAAATTCAGAGCAGTACTAGTAATATTTCACTTCATATGTTCAGTCTTCTTCAGACAGTTCCCTCTCAAAGCAATTTTCCTCCTTCTCCCCTCCAGCTATGAAGTCTGGTCTCCTGCTCGTAAAACGAGTCATTTTGGTTTTAGGTTGTGACGCTCAAAACAATGTATCCACCGTTTTACGGCAGCAACAGTAGCGGTGCAGTATAGGCTACGACAGAGCCTATATGATGTAAGCACAAGTTTAACTACCGTGGTAGTGTGTATTTTGATTTAATGATGATGTCATCAGGAGTATTTCTTTTTTAAAAATTGGAAAGCCCCCTGAAGACATTATGTAATGGTTTTCACACCTTTAATGGTACTCTTCGGATGTGTTAATTGCTTATGGTGTGTAAAAATGGTGAAGTGCCCCTTTAATTTGTCACGTACGATACTAAAGCTACGCTGGACCAAACGGTTCCCCTATCTTTTATAGGAGAGAAATCTCAGCTTGATTTAGATGATGATGATTAAAATTTTAGGGTGTGTTAATGGCATGAAACACACTGTAACAAGTAGTGTACCAAAGGAATGCTAATAAGGACATTAATTATCCACACTTGTGGAGATCCACTAAAAATAGACAGGAATCCCAACCCAACAGGGACGTACGCATATATTTTGAGGAGCTGTTGCTCTCACCGGAAAAAGGGCGGTGAAGGCTCGAAATCACCTGGGGGTCGGGAGGGGGGTCGGGGGGTGGGGGTCCATACCGTCCTCATCTTACACACCACCCTCTCGCCGTTGCTTTCGTAGCTGAACAGGAACCCTCACAGCTCAGCCAGTGAGGGCAAATGTGCTATTGCTCGGGCAACTTTA
Organism: Ophiodon elongatus; assembly: GCA_016806645.1. Lineage (NCBI taxonomy): Eukaryota > Metazoa > Chordata > Actinopteri > Perciformes > Hexagrammidae > Ophiodon > Ophiodon elongatus. The sequence continues at coordinate 271,375 of JACSYO010000846.1, forward strand.
ACCCTGGCTCGTGCACCTCGCAGCTTAATAATGTATTCAGTCCGCTCTGGTCAAGTTGTAGATCTTTATTTTCTTAATAATATAATAATAAATAAATGTGTCCTTTGCAATGGAGTCATCCTACCAATTTAGTAGCAGTGGGCAGCCATAGTGCAGCACACAGGGACCGAGGCCACTTGGGTCAGTGTAATGATGCATTTCCTCTAAATTGTACAGCACAGCTCTGCTAAACTCGACTCGCTCTTTTTTGGTTTACCATTTGTTTGTTGATGGTTTGCTTTACGAAATAAAATTTGTAATGCAAGACTTTTACTTGTAACAGAGTATTTTTTGTGTATGTATGTATGTGTACCTTTACTTGAGTAAAGGATCTGAATATGGTTTCCAACACTTCAAGAAACTGGAGATACCTGTGCAAATAACCTCCACACAGAAAGGCTCCAGCTGATCCTGCTAGGCTTGGTCAGTGAGCCGCTGTGAACTACTCCAGAAACACGTGGTAAACTGATGTAACATCTACAAGATATTAGGGATACAGCCTCAAGAAATAGGTGATGAAATATTGCTAAGAAGACCTTAATGGAAATCATTTTTAAGAACCACTCGAGAAGTCAAAAAGAGAAATCCATATATTGACTTGACCTGGAATTGTATTTACAGTGATCTGTTGTTACACAAGGCAACTGCAGTCGACAGACACAGCAAAGCTATGATCTGAATCCATTTATTCTTTATGATTATAAAACAGGGTAAAATAGTATCTAACAAGCCCCCCATTATCTCTGAGCACCGTAAAGCAGATATCAAATCATTTTCTTCCAAAGCAGAATAAGCTCTCAAGGTCACGTTTTGGTAAACTTTACTTCACGCCATTTAGGTTGAGCCTCATCCCATCTTTCATGTGTTCTTTCACCACAAGATGTTGGATGATTACACTGAATGTCATCCAATGCGTGTCGTTTGAATAACAGAAAATCTCCGAAATGCTCTACACTTGCTGAGAAAAAAAAAAGAAGAAAAAACCTTGGCAAGAGCAGAGACTGCACCCTGTTGAATCTGTATTAGCTTTAACAGGCAACTGCTCTGAACATATAAGGATGTCTTTGTGAAATGCTGCTGAAGCTCTCAAATCTCTCTCTCTCTCTCTCTCTGCTTCAACACACACTGAGCACATCTCTCTTAATTTTCTTTGCCTCTTAGCAAGCTGTTTCGTTGCCGGATGTGATTATTGAACATTAAAATTTGCGGCAGCCGGAAAACCAGATAAAGAGCAGAGAAAAATCCCTGTTTGAAAATGGATATGCAGACTAAGAACCATAGCTTAGTCGTCATTTGTAATCAACTTGTTTGAAACCCTTTGCTCTCATCTCTTTCTTTGAGTCCCTGTGGTATTTTCCTCCACTCTGAGTCTCATCACCCTGCTGAATAAAAAAAAAAAGCCTCAGAAGAATTTTCTCTCATCCCATCCAACAAACAAGTGAAAAAGAAAGGAGGAGGAAGAGGGGGGTGGGGGGGGGGGTGTCTTTTTAAGCATTTTCCATTTGGATGTTCACAATTTTTTCATGTCTCTGAGCACATCTGAACACTGTTTACCATCTCCAAACACCCCAATGCTATCTCAGATCGATTCAAATGAGATTTTCCACACTATTTGACAATGTGTGCTGGCGGTTTATTTTTGCCGGTTGTCTCGCCACTCTCAGCCTGGTGGCGAGGCTAATCTCACTCAGGTTGGGGCTCAACTGTCTCGGCGGGACTCCAGCGAGGGTGGGGGGTTCGCTGTCTGTCTGCGGTTCAAAGACGGACTCTGATTAATATTCTTGAGGCAAAAGCAGAGGCATGAGCGAGAGAGAGAGAGAGAGAGAGAGAGAGACAGAGAGAGAGAGAGAGAGAGAGAGATTTGAGAGGGTTGGGGGGGGGGGGGAGAAAGAGAAACAGAACAGGACTCCCCAGTGTTCCTGTCAAGTTTGGTGTCTGACTGCATGCATGGACGCTGGCCACCACAGCACTGCTGCTGCGCCACTGCAAATACTTGGCAACCCTACGTCTGGATCTCTGAAGATAACGCGCGCTATTAATAAACAAACAGAAGCAATTACTGGGAGGCAGAGGAGAGGAGAGGGATTGGATTAGGTCAGGATGAGTGCCGGTCTCACTGAAGTATAAACTGATGAGCTGCAGCCCTCCAAAGACAGCAGAGATACCAATCCCTCCTCACTGACCCCCTGCACCCCCACAGGCTGCAGCCACACAAGGAGATAACACTCATCCGTGTGTGTGTGTGTGTGTCAGGACTCCACATGTGCAGACCTGTGAGCATTTATGTGTTAATGGTCCTTTTTGTATTATATCCCACAAAGAATGAAGGCTCCGCGTTTTGTAGCATTACTTAGACTGTATGTCTTTCTGGCTAACAAAAGCTGCTTCGTCTGTTGGTTATAGTTTTGGTTTCATTTCTCGGGGTGAAGGGTATTTTGTAATGTGCCAAATGTTGGTTGAGCATTTCTTTGGAAGCCCAATGTTAATGCTTAATGAACAAGCGTTCAGCTACTTGACCAGACCATATACCTGTAAAGTAATATAATAATAATATAATATAATCTGAATCTGAATCCGCTCCGTTGTTCAGCCACTATCACTGCATGTCTAGTTCCACCAGTTTTACAAATAGCCAATAGTTAGCAACGGCCTCTGATATGAGACACTATTCCATGCATGAATTATGTCCCTTGACCTGTCTTCAATATGATTTAGTGTGTAGTAAGTTTACAGGTTCAGCAAGAATGTTGCTATCAACGCCAGCCTAGCCCACCAAACACGCCAAACAATCCTCCTCAGCTACCTCACCTTAGCAAGCTAGCTAGCTAACACCAACGACTAGATTAAAACAACTAACAACAGCTAAAAATAGTTTTAGCCCAATCAGCCAAAGCAGAATTTATTTATTTTAGTGATAGCTTCATAAACAGTTTGTTTTGTACAAATGTCACGCGAGAAGATTCTGGGCTTTACTGTTGTTGAGCATCATGTATCCATATTGTGTGACAAGAGATGTGGAGTGAGTCAAGGTTTCTACGTACCGTATGGGTCAGTGTGTTTTGGTGTGCACGTGTGTGTGTGTGGGAGGCCCTGAAAACGATGCAACAAACACCACAACGTGAAAGATGAATGTGTGGTAATAACTCATTGTTTCCCGCTGCAGGAGAACAGCAGTGGGAAGCTTCCTCCTCCTCACTGTTCCTTAAGTGTGTCACTCAGTCGGATTTCAGATTAAGTTTGGAGTTGATCTAGTTAAGACTTCACCACTGTGGCATCTGGAACTGCTGTCAGAGCTGCCTGAGCACAGCCGGGCCAGCATGCAGTGGGGATGACTGACACTCACCACCATGTCGCATTCTCCTCTGAGACTCTGAATAGTCAATAATTCATCAGGAAGGTATATTCTGCTGCACGAGTGCAAGGTACAGCAAGGATTGGAGACTCTCTCTCTCTCCCCTCCCACCTTGAGTTTATCATTTCCCTCTTAATCTAGAATTCCATCCCCTTCCTATTTCTCCTCCCCTATCTTACTTCTTTTTTTTTTTTTTTTTTACCTCCCTCCCTCACTCTCTCTATATTGCACCACTTCAATAATTCAAAGTGATATATAAAAGTCAATGAAATTTGCCATACCTCGGGTCATTACGATGCCTGCCAGGGATTTGTGTCGAGCGTGCGCAGGACTGCAGCCGCCCACCAGCGACCGGTACTTCTCCCTCACCAAGTGGAATATTGAATCGGCAAACACCTGAAAAACACAATCGCTCCCTTAATTTCAACTAAACACAATCTACGGAGACTGACTTCACAGTTTTTTTTTATATTTTTATTTTGCTGTGTAATATTCCTCTTCCCTAATCTGTTCAGGTATTGCAGTGAGTTTTTTTATTTTTTACGGGAGATCGACCCAAAGTCAATTTACCTGTTAAGCTATGAGTGCATGTAGAAATCAGTCATTCTCTGTCAATCATGATAGTAAAGTTTCCAATGCCACCATACAACCCAACACGTTCAGTGAAAACAATGACAGTTTGCCGCATGCCGTGTTGTAACAAAAACAAACTGCACATACTACTACTACACAAAATAAAATATGGATAGATAGTCGCAAAGATCACTATTAGAGGTAAAGAATTGATGCATTCCTGTCGTGTATTGTGATTTCAGTCTGCACACAGTCTGCCTTTAGGGAACATTTTTTTATTTCTTTACTTAAGTATAGGGAAAGTACACCCTTGGTATTCACCCGGCACAAAACTGACAGTATCCTACTATCACTCAACATAGTGTATCTGTAGGGGACACATACAGTGGATTTAGTATTTCACATTCTCACCACTTCAAAGGTTAAGATGACCAAAAGGGGCATAAACTTTATTAACTGTATATTTTTATCTAGCTATACATATTATGTACGTCTTTATTGAGGAATTTTGCTTTCGTGTTAATTATTTGTACTTCGGTCCATTGACAGTCAAAAGGTTATCTTGCGATTAGAGCAGCCTTGGGAAAACAGTTGTGTAATGTTTTCTGTTGCTATGAGAGAGCTTTGAAAAATGTAAATCTCAGAGATATAAGTTTAAAGTGAAAGATGCTATTGAGTTGCACTATGGGAAATGTACAACCCAGCATTTTATGGAGCTTGAGCCACACTACAGACTTAAAGTGACGATGACTCTACCTCTGATGCTTACATTTTGACCGTTCCTTTTTTATTCGGTCTCCTTTGAGTCCCTCATCTTTGATGCAGAGCAATAATAAATCGCTGCAGTACCCCAGTATCATCGCCTGTTATCACCCTTACAAAGTGTTTCACATTGGTCTCATCCTGTTTTTTCCCTTCACCTGTTCAAGTCCAGTCAGATTTATTTGTACGGCCCCCAAAATCACTATTCTACGTCAAAGGGCTGGACAATACATACACTAAATATGACACCATCTATCCACAAACCCCTTGACCCATCAGTGATACTGGCTGTGGTGGACGGGTGGAACAGCCTTGAAACTTTCAATCTGAGAGGGCAGTAAAACACTGCTTTTCTGCCTGTCATCAAGTAACTCTTTGCCCAAAAACAAAAAAACCTGAGGAAAAAGGAAGCCCTAGGATAAACTGTTTCCTTTATACTTTCATATTGCCTATTGCTGCCACTCACATTATCTGACCGTGTTGTGTAACTACATTTGCGTGGGTTTGGTTATTTTTTTACCTAAATTACCAAACCCACGCAAATATAAGATATGACATCATTATTTTGAAATCAACATAACCATTGTTGTGCTTACTCATTGGTTTAATACGTAGCCTCATATTCTATATACGTGCATACAGAATCAAAGAGAATGTTGACACTCAATCTCTCCGATTGTTCTCTCTCTGGCTTAAATGAAGTGGATCAGTTTTCGATTTCCTCCACCATGTGAGCTCAGTCGCTCCCTTCGCACAGCATGAACAGCACAGCGTCCCAGTTTAATGCTGTAAACAACCAATGTCTGTGGCATGAAGCAACCAACTGGATTCCCCACTAACTCGACCAAGTCTTTCACAGGATAAAAAGCCGACTGTTAAGGATTTATCAATTAATTTTACTACCCACACTTCTCACCACATTTATGTTAAATACACACTGTTTAACAAATGTCACAGAAGACGCGTGGATCATTTCCACCACCCTCCCAACCTTTAGTGCTCTAGTGGCAATTAAGGACTTAGTCCCCGAGCAGAGCTTCATGCCACCTGTAGAACATAAACGGATCACCAGGAGATGGCAACAGAGTGGCGGCAGAGTGGGCCTCTTTTGACAGATTGGGGCCCCAGTAGCTAAAAGGACGTCAACAGATGCCAGGGTGAAGGACGCATAGAGTGAGAGGGAAGGAGAGAGATTAAGGGCGAAAAAGAGACAGAGAGAGGGTGACTGAACAAGTGAGCATATTGCACATTACAGCCCTCGTCGGGGCTGTGAAATACTCTCACAGTTGGAAGCAGCGGTCGACGTGCTCACAGCTTGTGGTGTGTGTGTCCATGTGTATGAACGCACATATTGCTGCTCCAGCCTGTGCCAGCCCGAAGCCTTTTTGGGGGGAGAATGGAAGAGAAAAGGATTATGAGGCGTTTGCGAAAAGTCAACAGTGACTAACTTTCAGCACTTTGTTTTCAAGGAGTTGCAACGACGGCTTATCAAGCTCTAACGGTTACGTGACAGGTCCCCTTCCCCGAGATGAGTGTCCTCCTCCTGAACAACTGGCGAGACGGACAAGAGGAAAGAGAAGAGTTGTCGTCTGAACTTTTTTAGCCTTGTGTTGTTTACGTTATGCTTGAGCGATCAGTGGCGTCCAAGAGCGTGTCTGTCGAGCCCTGAGTCAGTGCCGCTCCTGTTGCAGTGACGGGGACAGAATGAACAGAAAGGGTGGATCCTCAACATCTTCAGAAGACTCAGTGTGACCATGGACGCTCAGAGGTCAATTTATGTTACAAAGGTATTCACCTTTTTGCAAAAAAGAAAAAAAGAAAAAAGAAAAAAAGACCAGTGACAAAAGGATCGCATGCGTAAAAATTTGTTATCTTATGAAGTTATGAACACTTATGATGTTGGGACACAGTGAGGTTGAGGGAAGTCCACAGAGGGGCCCACTGCGTCTGTAGCTGGTTGCCATATTTTCATAGATGTAGGGTGTGTGTGAATTTCTCCACACGTGGTAATAAAAACCTCGTCATAGCAGTCTGTCACTGAGGGAGAATTTTTATGAAATCCAAAATTGAAAGATAGTCTCCCTTGCTACTTATTACCTATTTCAAAAATCTGCAATGCTTTTTATCATCAATTCATTGTTTCAGTCGTTCATCAAACTGAAATAACCAACATTTGCTAGTTTCTTTGCTGGACTTTTTTGCTTTTGCTCTGTTTTACAAAAAAATCTTTTAAAATGGAATAAGTTTAGGCTGTGGACTGTTGATGGGACAAAACAGGACATCTATTGTGACAAGCATTTTTTTTATTTTCTAACTTTTCATAGAATAAACTATTAATTAGTAGATCTGAAGAAAAGGAAACAACAGCAGAGTCCTCATGCAGTGTATGTTGGGGCAGTATAGAACCATCACCAAAGTCTTTCAAAATCAATGGATTGTCTTTCTTTAATCATACTGACAAAAACAATCATGGACCTCCTGGTAGTCCACTTTTCAGGAAGGTGAGAAAAACCAGCCTTGTTTTGAGACCATACATCAGCCCAAATGATTTTCTGATTCTGTAGGAGCATGAGTCACACAAATGTGAAAAAACCTCCCCTGCCTTGTACGCTGTACCTGAAAGTGACATCCAATTAATTCTTACAGAACCCTGCTTGGCTTGGCAGCGTCAGCTGGTGTCGGTCACAGTCTGAACCCCGTGTCAAGTCCTCCATCCCTCCTAAAGGCCTTTTCATTGATGACATTACAGAGGTGAGAGAAGGTGGCAGCTCAGAAAGGCCTGGAGAGCAAAGGTGGAATAGACCATGGCACACGGCCCAGCTTTCTCTCCCTCCCTCCGGCTTCCTCCCCCATCACCTCTCCTTTTGTTCTCTCTCCTCCCATCCCCATTCTGTTAACTCACATTTCCTCTCCTTCCCTTCCCATCTTTTTGTGTCTGACTCTTCAGATTCTGGTCTCGCCTTTCAATCCTCCACTTCTCGCCTCCCTTTAACAACCCTTCCTCCTCACCCTCCTCCTCCTGCGTTGTCAGGTTGCTCTCCCTCCCTTGTTCTAGTTTGTGATAGAGGGCAGTGATGTGCCAGGACTAAGAAGCCAACGGTGAGTCAGAGCCTATAATTTCCTCATCCTGTGAGCCTGAGTGGGGAAACAACATAATCTTCATCAGCTGACACAAAAGGAAAATAGGCTGCGATTTACAGCTGTGGTTCCCTTAGCAACAAATACACTCCTTCCACTTTCTCTGTCTTTCTCTGTTCACATCAGCTAATATCTCAATACACACACATATGCCTGTACCTTCATCCCTCACATAGTTTTCCACATCATTTTTCTTAACACTGTCACATACCCACACACACACTCTTTCCTCAGTGGGGGAGTTGAGTGCCACCTTCAGTGTGGGCCTAATGTGGCAGAAAAACGGGGCCAAGGATCTCGTTCCTCAGTGAGACAGAACATCAGTGCAACCTGCCACACGGCGAGAGGAGGGCCGGCCTGCGTGTGGCAGACTGGCTTCCTCTTGGATGAGCATCAAGGTTAACGTTGCTCTATACAGCTGCATTGGGGAATTTCAAAATCCGTCTCATGGTAACTGATGTAAGCTCCACTGAGGAATACACCTCAGGTAGAAACTGTGCAGAGCAGAAACTGCTGTAATGGCTGTCGTGTCACTCACCCCACATGGTATCTTTCCTGCATTAGTTCTGACCAATTTACTTCTCAGTTCCTCTGGGCCTCCTCACGGTGGAGAAAACAAGCGGCAGTCATTTGTTTTAGGAAACTGCTATTGCTGCAAGGGATGAGATATATATCGCAGGAATACCCCGATCAGCCTGAATGAAGACGAGATGTTGAAGTACGGAGCAACCTTAAAACGGATCTACTGACCTTTGCCCCTAGTTACACTGAGTCATTTCATGCATTTTAGGCAGATCGAATAGCTAGGAGCAAAATATAAATGCAACAAAGAAGCATTCGAGATGTAATCCTTCTTTTCATTAAAGTGACAGGAAAACTTTGCTGCAGTGATTTAAACACGCATGCTCATACAGAAGATGCTCTGACCTGATGTACATGTCTGATCCCTGATCAGTTTAACCGAATGATTTGTACAGGTGAGGGAGTGGCGTCAATGAGAGCCCATGATGGCAAAACTTTTGTCTTGCTTGTATTTCATAAATATGATTTGTGTTTGTGTTAGTTTATTGCTAGGTGTTATTGCAAACATTTAAATGCTGGTATTCTAGCCTGCTGCTTAAGTGCACAAATTATTCCTCATCTGGTGTTTTTGGCATTTTACCAAATAGCTTTCAGACATATCAGATATTTGAAATGATAAATGGAACTGGGGCATTTCTGTGTTTGGCCAAAATATAATTCTGGTATTGGGTATTAAGAATCTTAAGATATGTTTTTAGAGGTGGAATGACACTGACTCAATGAAAAGAAATGAGTGGAGATAAACTAATTTTAGGCAATGCGTACTAATGCAAAGAATCATGCATGTAAGTTGAAAATATTCTCACAATCAACACACAGGAACGACCTGCACACACATGGTAGCTATAAAGGTTGCTAGCTAGCTACAGCTAATATCTACACAGCTTGTACTTTGTTTGTGGTACAAACAAATGGACTGCAAAAGAAATTCAACGGATACATTTGCATGAATATATCGAGGCAAAAAGTTTCTTTGCATTCTTAAACCTTCTATAAAGGCAGCGAAACAATCTGAAAACACAACGCTGTGTTGGTGAACCTGCTAGCAGACAAACGCTAGCAAATTCAAAGCAACATTAGAACTCATTTGGAGTCAGGTTTCTAGGCACCTGATGAATTTGAAACTTCATTCTCCTTCTAGTCTTAACTAGTTCTTGAGGAAAATATCTTGCTAATAAGCTGTCAATGCTTGACAACATTTCCCCAGCTAGCTTACTAGCTAACTTTGCACGTCTGCCGTTTTGTGCTGAATAAGTACAGTAGGTTTATCAGTGCTTTTCTTTCCACTAAAAACAGAAAGGGGTGAGCCTGAAAAGAAAAACAATAAAGTTGTGGGCTGAAAAAACAAAACAATAAGCTAAAAGATGCTAAAAGGGTCCGTAGGGATGAGGGCAGCTGCAGAAACATCCTCAGTTGGTTCGTCACTATAAGGGACTTCTCTCAAATATATATAGTCGTAGTATATTTAAAAATACTGATTAGAGCAGTTTTAATTCAAACAAAACAGAAAAAACAACCACATGACTGGAGTAAAAAGCTTTCGGTGTGCTGTAAGGTTCCGGTAATTAATATTTTTGAGGAATCAATAGAACAACGATTACCTCCCCCCCTCCCTAACTGTTGTGCACGTAAACAGTTCAGCGTCTATCTCCAAGGTACTGTGGAATGTCACCAACAATCCTCCTGCTGACTTCCCTCTGAAGTCAATATTGTGCCAGAAACACAAAATGTCAACAGGGAAATTTTCTCAGCTGCGGCCTGACCTAGAAGTCTGTGCATGCTGGTAGGGGTGATGGGTACGAGTGTGAGTGTGAGTGCGTGTTGGGAGGAAATGCTCAATTGTATTACTTATTATTTAGCATGAAGGCCCTAAAGGGAAATGATGATTGAAGATTCATTAGTGATTGCATTTTAAGGCCTTCCATAACCTTCTCCATATGCTCCACACATTGTGCCTCAGTTAATTTGGTGAAACATGGACTGTTAAACTGAGGCAGCCATGTTGATTGTGTGTGTCCATGTGTGTCATTCCTTCATGAACATCACTGCTCGTGTGTAGAGTGGCGGGGTGGGTGTTGGGGGTGGATGTGGACTTGCTTTTACCCCGCCCTCAGCAAAACACACATAGACGCACGCTTCAACCCACCACCCTCACCACCTTATCACCCGCCTGCAGAGCGGCCCAGGCAGCATAAAAATGGGGCCATGTCTTATATTTCTTTATAGAGGTATTTAACAATTCATTCTCCCGAGTTTTAATAGTGTCTGCCCTCTGCCTAGATATCTCCATCCCCCCCACCGCCAGCACACCCTTCCCTCTCCCCGTCCCTCGCCTGCCGCCAAGCACGAGGCTTTTGAAAATGGATATCTATTCATTTGGTGGGAGCGTTGCCTCTGGGGGCTTTTTAGATTCTCAAAAAGCCAGACTCCTTGCCGCGAGACAGATTTCTCTTGTTTGTTCTCCATATGACACATAGCATCACTCTCACTCCTAAATCTTTTGCTCCTTCTGTCTGTCCTCCAGATCTGTATCACAAGAGAGAAAAAAAACCCAAAACAGATATGTCAGTGCTTGTATACTCCGATCTTCTGTCAGTGGTTGTTCTGTTGTCTCGCTTTTTTATTGACAGTAAAAGATGCCATGGTGTCATGCGATGACAACAAAGTGCAACCCAGAGAAGTTGAACTGTGTACAAATGTGGGGAGTGCTGTGAAACACTCCAGCACCTCGCCTCTAACTACATCCAACCTTTTCCCCGTGTGATGGCCAGATGGCCCTGCAGCACGTGGAACAGACTTTTGTGTGTGCGTGCGCGTGTCTAAAATTTAGCTTGAGCGGCGGGGCATTGTCAGTCAGATCAGGCAGCCGGGCTGCACCATGTGGCCGTCGTCATCATGAGAAGAGGTCTTTCCCTTTAAAACCACACGCTTGATGTTGGAGAGCGAGAAACAAAGGCAGATGAAGGAGCACAAGAGAGAGACAGAGCAAGGGACAGAGATTGTGCCATTGATCTGTCTTTGCCACGGCTCGTCCAAGCTCCTTTCCCCGTCGCGGGTGAAGCGGGGGAGATGGGATGCTGCACCACAGGTTTCCAACAGTAAAGCAGAGCTCCAGCAGGGATTCCTCATTAGACTTGAAACGGTGGAGACCAAGACGACAGGCCTGGTGCATGTGGGAAGGATCATAGTCTAGGATGAGCTACCACAAGAATGATGGCCTCATCCAAAAATCAAGGACGATACTTCCGAGAGATGATACTAAACATAGAAGTGGATCATTATTTCTCTCCTATTCTCGACTTGGGGCCATAATAAATCCCTGTGGCCCAGTTCTTCTGGGAGGAACAATCATCACTGTAAATCTAAATACTGACAAAGACCACAGACAGCTTGGGATATACAAAGAGTTTTTTAGTCATGCTAGCAGCTGGGCTCTAGGGATGGCATCAGTTGGTCCACCACTTTGGCCCAAACTGACAGATCTCAACAACTATTGGATGGATAGCCATGACATTCATAGTTCCCAGAGGATGAATCTTGTTGACGTTGGTGATACTCTAACTGAGGATTTTTTTTCTTCTTATTTCAACATCTACTTAATGGTTTGCAACAAAATGTTGGCACAGAAATTCATGTCCCCTCAGGATGAATTGTCATAACTTTGGTGATCCAGTGAGCTTTCACTGCCGCGGCTCCATCAGTTTAAAAACGGGTTTATGACTAAATGCCCACTAAAGTAATGACATGCCGCACTATTCAAAAACAGAAATCATGGTCAATATTACACCAACTACTCATAAGCATGTTAGCGTTGTTATTGTGAGCATGCTAGCATGCTGATGTTAGACTCTTTGATGTGAGTCTTGCTATTTATATTCTTAGAGATTCTAAAAACACAAAAGTAATGAAAAAATACTGTAAATGATGTGATGCTAGTTATGTATGTTTTTGTTTGGTTTCTTACTGTTATTTAATCTCTCTATTTATATTGTTATTGCTTCTATTCATTCTGTTTTTACCATGTAATGTGCCTTTGAGTACCTTATAAAAGCACTATACAACATTTTTTTATTATTATTAAATGCAGTCGCAGGAGACGCATCAGTCAATTTCACGCCAAGTGAGATAATAAATGCCTGCACTTTAGAGTCTTACGTCAAATCATGTTGAAATGACAGCTTGTCACTCAGTATCTGGATAGTATCTCAGAAAACAATCAGACATTTTATGACAATGCCACAACATTGGAAAAGAGAAAATGAGAAAATATGTTTTTGCCATTGTCCAGTAGTTCATAGAAAACATAAAACTAAAATGAAAACCCAAACTTCGGTCACAGCTAACCTCATTTGTCCCCTGATTGGTTACAACTGCAGAAAGCCACTAATGCTCTTAAGCCTAAATCCAAACATTAATTTGGGAAATGGAACCCCGACATTCAAGCCAAAACGAACTGAAGCCACTGAATCGTAACCACCGATCGCAGATGTTAAGCGCGACTGACTCTGAAACTCATTATCTGCCTAAATTCTCTTCATCTGATCAAACAAGCACCACCAGTTATGACAACATAGACGCTATCAGGGCCCGGCTCATGTGTGTGGACATATTTGTTGTGGTTGTAACCTGGAGACCGTGCTTGCCAGGTCCCCAAATAACCTTCACCAAATCAGCCCCCCCCTCCCCGGTGTACTTAAATCACTGAGAAATTAGAAATGCATTTATGTTGCATTGTGTTTTCCTGGATGTACATGCAGTGTCACTTGTTCTGTTTTATAGGTTTGTGTTATTTCGAGGCTGCATGATGCTCCGAAACGCATCAAGCATCACTGAGGAATTGCCATTATGTCATGTCATTTCTGCTTTACTTGACAGTTCAAAGTTTAAAGTGACTGATAGACAAACATCCTTTTCCTGAATCTGTCTTTAAAATATTCACAGGGCAAAGAAAATGACAGAGAGCGAGAGGAGGAAAAAAAAGAAGAAAAAAAGAAAACGGTTCGGGGTGACGACGGTTTGAGCACGTCTAAGTCGTTCCGGTATAAATCCCCTCTGATTAACCTCCATGGTGGAGATAAAAGCAGTGATATGCCTGAAACGACTTAATAATGTCAGGCACAGTGTAAAACACACACCAGCGGCTTTATACATTATGCACCAAAGGCCAGCAGAGGGACTCCTGCGAAAAGATAACATGACCTACCCCCGGGAGAGGAAGGAGGGAAGGGAGGAGAGAGAGAGAGAGAGAGAGAGAGAGAGGGGGGGGGGGAGAAAGAGAGCGAGAGAGAGAGAGACAGAGGAGATGGACAGGCAGGCACTTAGAGAGGAAAACAGGCTGGATGGAGACAGAGGTGGAAATGAGAGGGCCAGCAATGAGGATTTAACAAGTCTATCATCTACAGTACGTAGTTGACCGAGGGAGGATGGAGGAGAAGGAGGAGGAGGCAGCCACTCCAAAGGCCCCTGAGGACAGTTCACATAACTCCCATTAATCTGCACATGATTCAGCGGAGAGAGAGAGAGAGAGAGAGAGAGAGAGAGAGAGAGAGAGAGAGACAGAGAGAGAGAGAGAGAAGAGATTCCCACCTTTGTGGTCTGCTGTATCAGTCAGGGGACAAGGGGTACAAATATCACATAGTGAAGTAGAAAAAGTCCTGCACGTCTGTAATAATTTAAGTCTCGTAAGGATATTGAAGAGATTTATTAGCCACTTTGAGGTGACAAGCTCTCCAATAACTGCTTATCAACTGCAACTAATTGTTGCTTAAAAAAGTCAACAGTTATGAATACTGGGGGGATTTCCTGTGTCACTGATTTCTGGGTGAATACTTTACGGGGTTTATTGCTGAAAGCGTGCAAATATATAGCACCCACAACTGTTTATTAGCACTGGAATAATATTACCTTTTAAAGGCACTGATACTTTAGGATTACAGCGGTCAGACGTGGAGATTTGGGGATTTTCAAGATGCTGAATTTGCATGCTGAAACGAAAAATGAAAAAAAAATGAAAAGCAGCCTACTGTAGTTAATGGAGAAGCAAGGTTTAAGTACAGGCCAGTGTTTTAACAGAGACACAGACACATAGCGCAGGACTCAGGTGTACGTTGATGCAGCTGGCACATGCTCAAGGCATACTAGACGTTTTGTCTGAGAGTGTGAATGTCAGAGAAGCTGTGGCGGACTCACACAAAGCTTCACAGCTACGTGCAAGGACAGCATTCACGGACCTACTTCAAAATAAAAAAAATATTTTCAAGGGGCACCTGAAAGAATTTCTAAATACTTTTCAATACCAAAAGGTCAGCAGCATGAACATTTTCCTTTTGGATGTGCTTTGACTTTGCAGGCCAGATCGAACCAGTCCCCAAAGACCCGTTCTGTTTGCTTCAGTTTTCGTTGGTGAGAATCAGCATTTAGACAAATGGTGAATGCTCGGCTGGACAGCAGCTCAGAGGGATGCAGGTTTAAGACCGGGATTGATATTCAGTAAATACAGCACCCCAAGTCATATATGTGTGATTAAACAACAATAGTAACAAATAATATTCACTAGATGTGGTCAGAGACAGCCTTCTATCATAAGAGAGTCACTGACTTTTGAAATACTGGCATGATGTGTCACCCAGCAGTGAATTCTAGTATTTCTTTACACCCAGTCAGAGCACAACCCACAGAAATAATAACAACAACAAAACGGTGTTTGCTGTTTGCTGCTTCTGCTGCGGCGGCGGCGGCGGCGGCTTTAAAACATTTGGGAGGACGGAAGGATCTAGCATCGCTTTTCATGTCTTGAAAGAGCCGAGCCATTCAAACGGCTCCTCTGAAGCGATGGCTCCCTCCAAAGGGTGGGCGATTGTGTCGGCCTCCGCCCAGATGCGCCGGCCGCGCCTCCATCTCTGCTGCTCTTGAAGATACCGCCGTGGCTCTCTTTGGCGGGCTCGACCCTGGCAATCAGCGAGACTTCAAACCCCCGCCGCTAGGCCTTTGAACGGCGCCCGGGAACGTCTGTTGCCAAGCGGCGCTTTCCTCCCGGTGCGGAGATTAAGAGACGCCGACGACGGGAAACACTGGTGCTTTCAGATGCTTTTCTGTCTCCTGGTCGAGCAAAGTCTGCAATGCCTGTACAACAAACTCACTACTGTACACAAATGCCAACATGAATATTCATTCCTGTTCCACACGGATACACGATGCATAAAAACAAAGCAAAGTTGACCATATAGTGGTTAAAAAAATAATGGCTTAAATAAGTAAGTCCTGTATCTCAAAAGGTATAGAATATGCTGTTTTTTTCCTAATAAACAAGAAATAGACTAATAAAAAAATGATCCAACTCAATCATCACTTATGACCCACTAAAAGTATATCGCAGTGTCTGTTTCTGCAGAGATCGCGCCCTGTTTCTGGGATTCAGCGAGGAGCCTTCGCGCCCCACGTTGGCCAATCACGGCGAGCAGGGTGTGCGGCCCGTTCTCGTTCGCAGGTCGTGAAATACCGCACCTCGGTCACGTCCCTCGGCGGCTGATACCAAGCAGCCCTTTGGCAGAGTGTGCTGCCAAAGGGTCGGTGTGTCAGTCGCAGACAGGCCATAGCGGCAGAAGGAATCGAGCTTTAGAACGTAACCGCCGCTCAACCATCAGAAAATCTTCCGATTCACATCGCCGCTCCAGCTCGCTCGAGCACCTCTACATTCTCTCTCGCTCTGTCTCTCACTCTATGGCTCGTCCTGCCGTGGAGGGGGAGTGGGGAGGAGGGGGGGCAACTTTGCCACAATGCTGCATAGTATGCCTTTAAATCTCCCGGCTGACTTATTATTGTTCAGTGTTTCAAGAAAAGTAATAGTTTTGATGACTGAGTACGAGGCTATTTGACTTTTTTCAGCTAGGTGTTTCTCAGTGTGGTGAGTCCATTTGCTTTTGAAGGAGTCATTTATCCAGTGGCCTTCCCTCTGCTGGTGACTAAGTGTGGACCGGACTCTGTGTCATGTCTGTGGGTGCTGCTGCGGCCAGAAGGCCCTCCAGCCAGCCATACATCATCAGGTATTGATACGCTTCCACCACAGCGCCGCGGCTGACATTTGATTCATAGCTCTGGGTGCTCTTTTTGAATTCCTAACTGTCAACAAGGGATCACAGGGAAATGTCAATGTTGTGCTGGTTTGGGGCGCCCCAATGACACGAGGGAGAGTGGTAAAAATAATGGAGGCTGTTGAGAGAGGTAGCGAACTCAGTCTCGAGCTAATGGCCCTTGGGTGTGCGATTGTGTTTGTGTTCATGGAGGCAGGATGTGGTATAATTCAAGATCGTATCCATTCTTATTCAGATTTAAATTCTGTTTGTAACTTTTTTTTGTTTCCAATCAATCCTGCCTTAGATGTTTAGCATAGCTGAGTGAGAGACAGCTCACCCCAAAATACAAAATACATTTTATTTTATTTATTAATCTAGATTGTTTTGGTGTGAAGTGTGTTGGAGGTGTTGGCAAGTAGAGATGTCTGCCTTCTCTCCAATATAATGGGCAAATTGGATTGGGGTGCACAAAATGCCAAAAATCTCCAAAACGATCTACTTAGACGTGGCAGCTGCTGGTTTGCTTTCACTTCTATCCAGTGGAGTGCTGGCCAGCTGGTGTACCGGCCATCCGGCCCTGTCTGTCTCAAGATGACATGCTAAATAGTAAAAAGAGATAATTGCAATAGTAAGGAGAAGTTTATTACTTTTGGCTAAAAGAAATTCTGGCTGGGTGGTCAATTATTTTTAATCTACTGGCCACCTAAAGCTATATATGGTAAGTTTCTTATATATGGTAAGTATCTTACCATAGGAGTTTCTATGACGAAAAAGCTAAATCGCTTGGCTATTTAGAAAGCCTATTGGCATGGGGGTATATTCTGACATCAGAGTAAAGTAAACTCCAAATTCATCATTGAAATTAACCTGTCACTGTAAAATTCATTCAGCTGTTTTTGACCATACAAGTCACAGCACTGGGTTGTATTTTATGATTTATCCTGGAGGTTGTGTATAAAATGTAGGGGGCCCAAATGAGTGTACCGTTGGTCTGACGAGTCTATGACTAATATATGAGGAAAAACAGGGCCATAACAGCGATAATAATATATGTTTAAGAATATTGTGCATGCAATGAGAGGAGAATCACTTGAAAATCTCTTTGGATTGAAGTGACTATGAAGAAAAATGAGAAAGCTGTTGTAAAAACATAGGAAACGCTAATTTGTCCCACGTGCATGCACTTTTGAGACGGTACCTAACTTCAGCTTGTGAGCTTCCTGTCTGTTGTAAACTCATGCAAGGTGTCAAACATTAGCTGAGTGTTATCCTGCACTGGATATCAAATCTGGTGAAAACTGTTAAAAAGCTATTAATGATGATGTTTCACACATGTATCCGCTCATATCCCTGACAGTATTCGTTGAGGTCCTGACCCTTCACGCAGGCTTAGGCGTGGCTGTGAACCAGTGAGCTGTTTAACGATCAATGTCGGGTGGAACACCGAATTCACCGATCGCCATATTTCATGCTCCTTTGTGGGGTGAGAAAGTTCACCTTTGGGGGCTAACGACAACCTGTCAAATCCCCGTAGACAAACTGAGTGTATGGATGTCAGACTCCACACAGAGCTGTTCAGCTGACATTTTGGAGATGTGAGGTTTTTCTCCCAACAACGTAGATATGTTTGTGCTGCAGACAGTCGCTATAAGTTTACACCTGCCCTTTGGAGGAAATAGCTGCTTTTTCCCCCCTTCTTTCTCTGCACTGATGAATGTGGCTTCTAACAAACATCCCCTGACAGAAGAGGCTTAAACAGTGCATGATCCCTCTCACCGCCAACCGCCGTGTACACACACACACATGCTCACACACACACTCAGCCTTCTCGACACAATATAATATGCACTTCACAGCCCGCAGATGAAATGAATGCAAATAACCGCGTGCGAGAGGCTTTTGAGCGTGCCGGAGAAATCAGTCTGTGGCCCCTGCTCTTTTAACATTTACTAAAAATCCATCATGTGGCGTTTGCAGAGTAAGCAGAACCCCAGATAGACTGTAACAAATGCACACGCTCCCTTTTGTCACCTTTTCTTTCCTCTCCGCCGAACCTTTCGAGTGCACACGCACGCACGCACGCACGCACGCACGCACGCACGCACGCACGCACGCACACACACACTTCATAAGCCCCTGCAGTAAGGCCAGCGGAGAGAGCAAGAGAGGCATGACAATAGACTGAAAGGAGAGTCAATATCAAACTGAGTAGTAAAAGAAAGGCAAAAGAACACACAAGGTCTATATACCTATGGTGTGCGTACGTGTGTGCGTGTTGTACTTTTGCCTGAATGCGTGTCAAGCTACTCCGCATTGTACAGGGGAATTTAACAAGCTGTTTACCTCCACTGCCACTCGTGGTGCATGCCGCTGCTATGTGAGAGAGCGAGGCGAAAGAAAAAGGACAAAAGAAACCGAAAAAAGGACAAATAAAAGGGGTTCGCCTCCAGAAAGGGGAGATCGTCGTCTCTCCACCTTTACAATCTGTGGACGCATCTTCTTTAACCGCTTTGATAACAGCACTGAATGCCAGCTCGGCTGGAGTGCCCGGCTGTTCTTTGGGAAGTAGCTGCCCCATCGAAACAAGCCGAAGCTGTAGACGTGTTTCTGCCAAGTGGTTTGGAGGGGAGGATGCTCGACTTTAGGGTTTTTGTGGAGAAGAGAAATGAAGGGAAGGCAAAGCAAGTGGGAGAAATGGACAAAAGGAAAAAAGAGAGAAAGGGTAGAGTACACTGTGCATATATATAGACACATATATATATATGTGTCTATATATATGTATGCATACCGCTAAGAGAGCCACCTGATTCGTGGGCAATTGAGAAGACTGACATGAGGCAGTGCGGCATGTCACCATGCTGAACACTGACGTTCCTTTTTTTTTACGCAGCAGTTGGAAGAAAACAAAACAGCAGGTACAAATAATGCATGAGAAGGAGCGATGAGATGAGAACACTGACACCAGCATGATCCGTGTTCCTCTGGCAGATCGTTGGTTTTAGTCCTGTGACAACCATGTTTCTCCAAAACGTCAACGTTTTCTGATATGACAATGCATTCTTCATGTTAGGTCTAGTTTAAAGTTGCAGTCCGATACAAACCCAGTTGTGATACCATTTGTGGTCAGCTATTTTCTGCAACAACCATTCAATATATCATTGACATTCTGTTCAAAAAACCCGATGAACAGCAGCCCACCTCGCCCGGACCAGGGAAACCGGGGCACCCTCCCGGAGCCAGACCCGGGAGGGGAGCTCGTAGGCGAGCGCCTGGTGGCCGGGCCTTCGCCCATGGGGCCCGGTCGGGCTCAGCCCGAAGAAACATCATGGAGCAGCCACCCTGTGGACCCACCACCCGCAGGGATAAGCATCGGGGTTGGGTGCTATGTGGACTGGGCGGCGGGCCGGGCAGGGGGCCTGGGCGAGCCAATCGCCGGCAGCATAGACTAGCTCTAGGGACGTGGAACGTCACCTCGCTAGCGGGGAAAGAGCCGGAGCTGGTGCAGGAGGTGGAGCGGTACCAGCTAGATATAGTTGGCCTCACCTCCACGCACAGCACTGGCTCTGGAACCAAGCTCCTGGAGAAAGATTGGACTTTGTCCTTTTCTGGAGTTGCCCAGGGTGAGAGGCGCCGGGCGGGAGTGGGGATACTCACGAGCCCCTGGCTGAGCGCCGCCGTGTTGGAGTTCTCCCCGGAGAACGAGAGGGTCGCCTCCCTGCGCCTGCAGGTTGCGGGGAGTAAGGCTCTGACTGTTGTTTGTGCCTAAGCACCGAACAGCAGTTCAGAGTATCTGGCCTTCTTGGAGTCGGTGGGAGGGGTCCTGGAAAGGGCGCCTCCTGCTGACTCCATAGTTCTCCTGGGAGAACTATGGAGTTCAACGCTCACGTGGGCAACGACAGAGAAACCTGGCGGGGGGTGATTGGGAGGAACGGCTTGCCTGATCTGAACCCGAGTGGTGTCTCGCTGTTGGACTTCTGTGCTAGCCACGGTTTGTCCGTAACGAACACCATGTTCGAACATAGGGTGGCTCATAAGTGTACCTGGTACCAGAACACCTTAGACTTCAACTTTAAGAAATAGGATAATTTCTCCATAGGGACACTTTGTGCTCCAGTTTTATTGAAAAATCGAAAATCACCACTATGCTAACACCTGCCAAACACTCTCATTATGTTTCTGTCTTTTCATTTTCTACCTCTGCTTTATTATAATTTTTTTTTAAATTCTGTTTATTTTGCTTATGACTCTCACCTTCACTGCAATATTCTATGTTGTGTATACCTCTAAACGACGTGTGAGCCTGTTCTGGTGGGTGAAAAGTGACGCTGAAAACCTCCTCACACAAAAGGCCGTTACGTCACACACAAACAGATAAATCTATCTTTTGTTAATGCCTTCGGTGCTTAAAACTCTCCTTGTCAACCTTTACGCGTCCGTCTGCGACCGCGGTGTTTCATTTCTCCGTCAGCGGGAGGAGTGCTAGTTCATCATCCTGCACAGGAGGGTCCCAAAAACAGGGCCCTGGAAATCCAGCCGGGGACGCCGAGACAGGAAACAGGGCAGCGGGAATGGATTTGTTATGTACCCGCTGACGTACAAGCAGGTGCTAAAGCAATGGCATAAATGTATTCAGAGGTGTGCATTCTGCACTGGCGGTTAAAGTTATACACAACTGTGAGGACAACTCTGCTGGCGCTATTAGTAATTCATCATCTTTTTACCGAATGTGATGGATAAGTACATCGAGTTGGGTCAAACAGTTCTTAGTCTAAAAGCTTAAAAGTCATCGGGAACGAAAACTTCTCCTTTCAGGCTCTGACTAAAGCATATCATAACTATTCATGCTGTGAGCCGCATATTTTTTTTTTCCCCCTATAACTAAATCTGTCAAAGCTTTATCACTCGCTCTGTGAAGCCAATCGAATGGCTAATCAGCACATCTAGCCAGGTGACTTTGTTCTAAAGTTCACGCTGCTGAGGTATCTCGCAGCCATGCGTAGGCGCCACCTCTATGATGGTGTGAATGATTGGTACAAATGTGCTAAGGGCACGATTTGCTCTAGCCTCCAGAACGGCTCCTATTTGATCCGCTAAGTGCTTTGCGAGGAGACGGCGTCAGGCGAAGACATTAGACTCGCGGCGGCCCCTGCCTGTCATCTGCATGCAGGGTTCAGCACTTCCTGTGTCGGAAAGGGGACGAAGCGCCATCGAAAGGTCGCCCCGGAAACATCCCCTCTGTGACAATGACAACAGAGACGGTATTAACAGGCAGCTCCGGGTCCGCCCTCTCGAATCTAGAGGTGACGCCTGTGACCCGAATCAGCAATTCTGGGAGCAACAAAAAAAACAAAAACAAAAAACGAAGAAAAAAAAGCTGATAAGAGAAGAGAAAGTAAGAAGTTCAGTAAGAGTTCAGCTGCATCTATTCCGTGCATTCGCACTCCTCTAATTTGGCAGGGCTCAGCTATCGCGAAAGGGAACTCGGGCAAGGAGAAATGCTGCTGTACGGAATGAATACTATGAAATATGGCGCCTATTTCCCTGCAACTTCACACACACACACACACACACACACACACACACACACACACACACACACACACACACACACACACACACACATATGGGCATGCACGCCTTATCGTATTTACAGAATATGTGGGGAGAACCCTAACAAACACAGGGGGGTGGGGGCTGGGGATGGGGGTGAAAACCATCATGTAAACATTATGCGTTCCATATATGACCTCTGTGTTTCCTTTCATTGCCCAGTGGGATAACATAAAAATACATGGAGATGTGGAAGGGGCTCCATCCATTACCCAATGGACAGTGGTTCCAGGCGCAGCGCAGGCCTTAACTAGCTGGCTGTTGTATACTCATGGGCAGGCAGGTTGAAATATGAGGGCTGAGGACATGAGGTCTTCCCAGAATGCTAAACTCTCTCTCTCTCTCTTCCCGCCTCTATATCTCTCTCTCTCTCTCCCCCATCCCTCCCTCCCGCTGTGCCCTGCAACCAATCTGACGCCTAATTAATCCTGAAGGTCTTTTGTTCCGCTGAGGTTTTTCCTCTCTTTCCCGCCACTGCACTCCATCCATCCTCACCTCCCTCGCTCCCCCACTGCCTGCCTCTCATCCCTCCCCCTGCCAGCTTCCCCCCAACCCCCCCCCCACACACACACACACACACACACACACACACACTCTCATACATACACCTTATTCCAGTCTCTCCCATTTCCTTTCCCCCAAGGGAGGCACGGCACAGTCCCAGAGAGCAGGACGTGGCTAACAGATGTTTTTCTTTTTTTCTTTTTTTTTTGGGTCCTGCATCTTTGGGGTAATTTAATCCAGACAAAAATGTACGACTGTTATTACATTTATTCCCAGTATTCCACTAATTATGGGCACATGAGACATTTTTTATGGTTTTCACTATGCAGGTGCGCAACAGCGTGGATACAGTGGAGACAATAAGCAGCAGCTTGTTTACTACAGCCTTAACTGGCCCAGTGTTCATGTCTTTAAAGGAATACACCGATACCACTCTTGTGTCTGTACACCCAGCAGATAGTTAGCTTAGCTTAGTGTTAAGACTGGAAACACGAGGAAACAGAGAACCTGGCTCTGACCAAACTACAAAACCCAAAAATGTGTACAAAAAACCCCCACACAAAGTGTAAAAGGGGCTCATGGGCCAGAATATTTCTTTGGCTGGAGCAGTTGCCAGGTAACCAGGTCCTTTCTTAAAGAACATTGTGTTTCTAAGCATGCAATGTGAGCACCCACTGTGACTCCTTTCTGTATTGTCGGTAAGTTGTTGTGTAATCACGTTATACTCCGGTTGGCGCACAAACAGAGGACGTGTCTTCCAGATGTGATAGAAAAAGAATACTTGTGTGTATCAATACACGTATTACCAGACTGATGTACAGATAGGTCTTTCAACATAACACACCCTGGCTCATGTTCCATCCCGCAGCCAAGCGCAGCACGTCAGCAACACAAGGCATGTCGCCTCAGCTATAGAAGCGAGGGGAGGGAACCCTCGGGAGAACATCCGCAGAGGCTTGGGAAGCCCAGAGGGTCCAAGTGATCAGCCAGGCATGTGAGTAGGTGGAGGGGGACAGTCGCTGGCGAGGGGATGAGTGTCAATGTCTGAGTAGCAGAGCAGGACTGATATTTTGGACATTTTGTTTTGAGGATATAAAATGCTCTCGTGGCTGATGAATCATCAACAGCATATTTGTAGACTAATTGCGATAGCCGGATGGACTAATTTATGATCAGGAGGCAAGCTGCTATAATATTTAAAGAAATATGTTAGTTGCAAGTAAGATAATGGATTATCTGAATAGAGTGAGCAGCTCATTACTTCTCTGCAGATTTTTCCCTTTCTCCCCTCTTTTGTCTGTCTCACCCTGTCATGCCATTTCTACTTTGTTGGCTGTCGTAAAATAATGTAACAAAGGTTAACTGTGGCTCTCAAACATGTACTGAGGCATAGTCAGTCCAACACTTCCTGTCACAGCGTTTGCTTATTCCCCAAATAGGCACTTGAGAAAACACTCAAGAGAAAAGAAAAGAAAATGTTGCTGCAGATAACGTCCTTAACAATCCACTTACTGGAATAAAAAAAATAAATGAATGTACAACAAGGTAATATGGACAAGAAATGCTTCGTTCTCAGGCCACCTTCTCTCGTGGAGTCTGCTGCATGACGAATGTTCATTTAAACCAGAGATGGCAATTAATAGCTTTTTCAACCAAAAATTCAAGAATTAAAAGTCTGTTTTCCGCATTCATATTTGTGTTTCCGCCCGCAACTGCAGAACCATGAAGTTTAGAAATTTTAGAGCAATAACACATAAAAAAAACAAAAACAAAACAACAACAGCTGCTATTGGAATGTGATATTCACACAAAGTTTGACAAATTACGCACTCATATTTCCTGCATGATGAGGAAATACTATATACCTTTTCGTCACCCCAAACTATCGTACAGTAACTAAATCTAGTCGCTGGCACCTCTGGTTGAAACGCAGATGTGGTTCCTGAGTTTTTCAAAAGATTTCTTGGTCCCCCTGGGAAGGATCCTGTGGTGGAAAAAACTTAAAAAGACTTTCAGTCCTCTGAGCCAGAATGCCAAGCGAGGCAATGTCATATCAGCCACTGCCAAGTGTCAGCTAATGTGAATATGATCAATATAACACAGTCTGATGTTGGCTTAATCCAGGGCTATTCAATTAAAGTTCAGCGAGGTCCAGTTAGAGAGAAAGTCCTCATGCAAAGGTCCAGAACATCACAATAATGTCTAATTTGCGCTATGATTTAGTCCCATGTGTATTGAAGGAGGTTAACAGTTGTATTAACGTGTACGTAGACAACAACATACAGTTAAATAAAGAAAGTTCAATTGAATAATATTGAAAACAATATTTATTATTACAGATTTCAAATTGAACTGGATGAATAATATATAATACATACTCTAATGATTAATAAATAATCTTCTCTCATTTCAAGTAAAAAAAGGGATGCATTTAAGATTAAATTACATGACAGAAAGCTTTAGAAAAGTGTATTTAACTGAATTGTCTTGCAGCTTTAAATTCAGTTCATTCAGGTGTGAAGTGATGTCAATAAAAAAAGCCACGATATTATATTCTGCTCATCTTCTAATATTAGAAATTTGTGTGCAGGGACTTTATCTGTGGTTATGGAAACCACTTGTTTCTGCTCAGTTCTCCTCTCTGTTTACATCGTTGTTGTTGGGCAGTGAATTAATGTGTCAGGATTCTGATCATATTGGTCCCTTAGATTGTTTATTTTTCTGTGCCTTCATTACGGATGTGAATGGGAACAGATTTGGGATTCGTCTCACAGTGGCGCTTCACATTGCCACTATTAATAATCGCCACGGGAAAAATAATCATTAAACATAGTCTGTCCACTCTTGGTTAAAGGCTCTGGCTAAGCTGTCCACATTTCTCTTTTTGGAGCACGTCACGTGAAATAACTTTTTCCGACTGTTGGGTCTCCCTCCCAGCTCTGCCGTGTGTGTGAAGATGGGACTCGAGTCGAGGGCGACGCTTATCGGAATACACATATGTGATTGCCCGAGTAGCATCACATGAGATGGCTTAGAACGCATGTAATTGGTCGGTGTGCTTCCTGGACCGCTGAACGAGTGCCGTAAAGGCTAGAAAAGCTGCACCGGTTAAATTGTAATAATTCTCATTTATCTATCGGTTACAGGCCCAGGGTCGGGACCTATTAGTGGCCCCTGGCTTAATCTATCAATACGACACTGTTGATGGAAACCTGATCTTTCTTCTGTCCTTTGAGTCTACAAATTCAATTCTAATGATGGCGGCAGCGTGCGTGTTGAGTAAAACAGTACCGTGGTGCCACATCTGTTGATCTGCCTACTGTACGTCACCGAGTTGGCTCCGGGAACGATCTGATCTGATGCGTGCTGATTTGGACGTGTGCGTGCATCTCCATCCAGCGTGTATGACAGAACGGTCCATTGCTCCAGGCTGGAAGGTCATTT
Organism: Ophiodon elongatus; assembly: GCA_016806645.1. Lineage (NCBI taxonomy): Eukaryota > Metazoa > Chordata > Actinopteri > Perciformes > Hexagrammidae > Ophiodon > Ophiodon elongatus. The sequence goes on from JACSYO010000846.1 coordinate 297,451, forward strand.
AAAGGCCAGACATCCAGACCTCCTCTCCTCCCCCCCGACACCCCTCCTCCTCCTTCTCCTCGCTCTCCTGCCTGAGAGCCCGAGATAAACCTACACATGCCAGCCACACAGGACCAATAGTCGTGATTTATCGGGAGCCATTTGGTACCTGAACGCCTATGAAATTGTAATGAACTTGATTACGCTTTTAATGAAGTGTGAGAGGTTCTTCAGAAACGATTATGGCCGTGCTCCGGCTCACGGCGAGAGGTCCGTGAAGGAGGTGGGGGAAGGAGGCGTGAGAGAGAAGGAAGGAAAGGGAGGATTGGAGGACTGTCACGAACAATGAAGACTTCTGCTCCTCTGCTCGCCAGGATACAGTATGGCGAGCAGAGGAGCAGACAGCGGCACCCCGCTTCTTCGGGATAGATTACAGGGGCATTTCACTGTGTATCCGAGGTGGCTTGACCCGACCAACCCCATTTCAGTTCCTCCCTGCTAAGGGATTTTCCCTCAAAGCTGCATGCTGACGTGGCACATTACATTCAACAGCCTGCAGCCTCATAGGTCATATTTTGCATACATATTAGACGGTTGAGGATGATTCTAACCTTTCCATGTACAGGGTGCTCCCGTTCAGACGAGGGGGAAACATTATTGTTCAGTAATTTCACACACAAATCTCCGCTCTCCCATGCTGCTTCCTCTTTAAATACCACATGATGAGGTAAGTGGCTGCTAAAAGGGCAGACTGACAGTCCAGGAGCAAACAGTGGCTTTTTGCTCCAATTATTATTGTACGCTAAGTGACAAATTGTAATGAGATACTTTATGGATGCACAAAGGTCAAAGATCCGGATTAGTTTTAAAATGAAGCAACAACTACTGGTGTTCTTTAAATGATTATTCCAGTTTATTACAAATGGGGTATTATTTGCCACTGTTTCCAGGTAGGATAATATTGTACACACCAAAGTAATTAAACCTTTGCTTTCTCTCCACCCCCCCCCCCCACCCTGCTGCTTCTTCATCAAGCTGTCAGAACTACCATAGAGCCCACACTGCCAGTAATTCACGGAATAAATATGATCTAATTTTTGAAAAAAAAAAAGAAGTGATTTCAGAGAGAAGACAGAAAAAAAAGCAGCATGTGTATACATTCAGTAGCTAGCGTAGGCGTGCTAATGCTAGGTAGTGATGTGCTAACATATTTTGTTAATGTTATCTCCTTCAACAGATGATTGCAGATGATGTGGTCCTGTTAGCCTCTTCGGACCATGACCTCCAGCATTCACTGGGGCGATTTGCAGCCGAGTGTGACGCGGCGGGGATGAGGGTAAGCACATCCAAATCCGAGGCCATGGTGCTCTGCCGGAAACCGGTGGATTGCTCCCTCCGGGTGGGGACGCAGTGCCTGCCGCAAGCGAAGGAGTTCAAGTATCTTGGGGTCTTGTTCACGAGTGAGGGTAAGATGGAGCGGGAGATCGACCGGCGGATCGGTGTGGCTGCAGCAGTAAAACAGGCGCTGCACCGGACCGTCTTGGTGAAGAGGGAGCTGAGCCGGAAGGCAAAGCTCTCAATTTACTGGGTGGTCTACGTTCCGACCCTCACCTATGGTCACGAACTCTGGGTCGTGACCGAAAGAACGAGGTCTCGGATACAAGCGGCCGAAATGAGTTTTCTCCGTAGGGTGGCCAGGCTCAGCCTTAGAGATAGGGTAAGGAGCTCGGACATCCGGAGGGAACTTGGAGTTGAGGCGCTACTCCTGCGTATCGAAAGGAGTCAGCTGAGGTGGTTCGGGCATCTGATCAGGATGCCTCCTGGACGCCTCCCGTTAGAGGTTTTCCAGGCACGCCCAACTGGTAGGAGGCTCCGGGGAAGACCCAGGACACGCTGGAGGGATTATATCTCCCAGCTGGCCTGGGAACGCCTCGGGATCCCCCAGAACGGGCTGGAACGTGTTGCGGGTGAGAGGGAAGCCTGGGTCGGCCTGCTAGGCCTGCTGCCACCGCGACCCGACCCCGGATAAGCGGAGGATAATGGATGGATCTCCTTCAACCTCTCTGGTTAATGAGTTTCACCTATAGCGTAGCCTATAGTCTCCTTGATTGCCTTGGCTGGCCTCCTTGAAATCTCATTTATTGGGCCTTTTCAGGACTTTAGCATAACCCTTGAGCACTAGGTAGGGTTTTTTTTTTACTTGATTACAATCCTAATACATACATGAGATTTGACTAAGCATTTTTAGGAGCAGTGGGCTGCTGTGAAGCTGGGGAACTCCGGAACTTGGGGTTCAGTGCACAAGTGCACTTCAACATGCAAACTGTATGAGGCCAGGGATCGAACCGGCTAACTTGTGGTTCCAGGACAACCACTCTACCCTATGAGCCACATTCACCCCATGGTATCATTGCTAGGGCTGCACCTTGCACTTTATGATAATTTTCATTAACCATTAATTTGGTGATTATTTTCTCATTTAATAGATTAATTGCTTCTGCTATAAAACATCAGAAAATAATAAAATATGCTCCTCCCAATGCTTTCAGCCCACATGTGACATCTCGCTCGTAATGTCTGATGAACAGTCAGTCCTAAACCCAAAAGTATTCAACCTTCAATCATATAAAACGGAGACATTCTGTGCCATTTAGCAGATTACAAAAGCATAAAGACGTGGTGAGGTAGATCAAAAATGCATTTATTTTCTACATGAGAGCACTACTGTATATCCTGAGGGTCTTGATGAGGAGTTGTCTTCTTGTTTTTCTTCGCAATGGCGTACTGTATCACATCTGTTGCTTGATTCAAGCCAGCCCATCTGTTCCTTTTTGTTGTGTAAATACACGCGTGCATATAGATTCAGATACTCATTCACAGGTGTGAGCATACGCAAATGCATTGTCCGTGTATTCATTCTGGTATCCAATTGTAGGTCATGTGATCACACCGGGGTGGCTGATGAGTTCCTACAAAACACTGCCTCTCACTTCCTTTCTCCTGATTGGTCATTGCTGTTTGTCCATTAGTCCTTTGACCTAAAGGCTCACTTTGTTCGTCACATTATTCCACATTTTGTCAGCTTTTACACATTGAACATGCTGATTCTCCTTCGCTTTATGAACAGCCAGGATTCAAGAGTGCAAACCCCTTTCCCAAGTGTTTCTTTCATAGTGAAGCAAATCCTTTCGTTAGATAATCTGAAACAAGGGAACAATTGGCAGTTTTTCTTAAAAAATGACTTCAACAATTAAACTGACTATCATATATTGTCCCATTTTAATGATGTTCACTTTGTATATTTTCTTTAATTGTTCATGGTATTACGGCACAGAAATGTTGTTATTAATACTAAAAGTAAATGTTGAAATTAAAATTTTAATGAAAAAATGTACAGGTTTCTATGAGCGCACAACTATGGTAAGTCCGGTGGATCAAAGTTGAAGCAGGACGTTAAAAAGTTAAAACAACGATGTCTTGGACGTTTCTAACGGCCCATTTCAGCGATCGCCTTAGTTTTTTCTTAAAAAATGAATTTAGCTTAACCTCTTGAGGTTTGCTTAAAATCAGCTTAATCTTCACGTCCTCCAATCTCAGCAATAACCGCGGCGAGTGTGATGTCATAATTATTGACGAACGCAATGACTAAAACCACAAACAAGAACCCAGGAGCATCCCTTCAACCATCTGAAACACCAATCTAGAAGTATTCAACTGCAGGAGGTCTGTCAGACCGAATCAGAAAAAAAATGCTGAATGCAGATGTTCCATCAGTCAATTTGCGCTGCACCACTTATGGCGATGATCACGGCTGAACCCGTGGGTACAGTCTTCTGCGGTAGCTGTCACTTTGTGTGTTTCCGTCGCCATCGGCGTCTACATGCTGAAGCTGTAACACTGTCTGCAAGGTCCCCGAAGCTGTTAATCAACTCCTCTCTAATGTGTTGTTCACACCTTCTCCCTCTCCCGCTCCCGACTTGGTGGATTTCTATCTTAGACAGGGCGCTTGGCTGGGCGATCGCTGTCGCTAATTTGTTGTGGCAATATTAATTAATGATCAGCCTGTCACAGCTGTTTATATTGAGACAGATTAGAAGTGGGAGAGATTAGACAAAGAAAACAATCTGCGAGAGGCTCAGCGGCTGACAGGGGTCACCTTCACGTGTCTAAAATCATATTCAATTTGCCGAGGCGGAGGCGGGGAAATTACTCCACTTGACCAGTCAGTATCCTTCTCTATCTGTGTTGGTTCCCGTTTAGCGATAACTGAATCAATTCATTTTTTGCACCGAAAAATAAACTAAAAGGTAATTTACAGTCGCATCAGATCCCAGCTGATATGATGAGAAATTAAAGCGCTCTGGCGTGTTTCATATGTTTGTAATAACCACAAGACAGAAAAAAACAAAGCGCTGGCTTTTTATTTTTATTTTTTTTATCCTTTCTCCCCTCAACCTCTCCCCCATTAACCCTGATCTTCGTTCAGCTCTGCCACCAAGCACGTGTCCCTCTTCAAACGGACCTCAGTCCAGGGTAGCGAGGTGCCGACCCGCTGACCTCCGTGCCGTCCCTCCACGTGGACCCGTGGACTCTGTGCGTCCCCGCAGCCACACACACAAGTCTCAGATGACTTGGCAACGACGCGGCGCTTTGTGGCGGCAAGGGGAGATTAAGTGGCCAATCAGGGCCTGAACAGTGGGGTAATGATTCCACTTGGTGAAATGGGTGTCAGGATTACTGCTGCACTTTCTCACTTCACTGTGCAGGCTTTAATAGGGCAAAGACATTTTCCGCTAACTAGAGTGCCACGGGCACGATTCAAGAACAGCTTCCTACTGGCTGACTAATAATGAAGACAGAGGGGGCTTTCACACCTGTAGTTCGGTTCATTTGGTCCGAACCAAGGGAGAACATTTTCTTTTTTACATTGTTGCATTTTAGTTCTGGTCCGGGTTCCTGTTCACACTGCCTTAATACAAACCAACCAAGGCGAGTAAACATGACTTCACACAAACTGACATGTAACTTGCTGAATAGACAGTTTTGGCGGTTGTCATCCCGCATCATCAGAAATAACTGATTTGAAGCATTCTGTGTATTATTACAATGCAAATCGACCGAATGCTGTGAATAATGATTAAACAGGTAGAGACAGGCCTGTACAAATTTCCCTTAGCATGAGGCGCATGCGGCGTCTTGTACATGATTCAAGGGCTTATTAGTGTGGGATCGCTGTCACACACCTTCTAAAGGACTTGATGATACAAGCACAGCAGTTTTACAGCTTTTGACCTACTAATTAAGGAAATGACCCGCACTGGCGTGCATATGTGTTGACCTGCATAAATAAGTTGTATACATGACCTCATACTGAGCAATTTTAAGGTTGTGTTCCGAACAGACTTCACGATGAGCAGGTGGATTTATTAGTCGTGCTAAAATCACATATCCGCGATCATAAACTCGTGGGGTTTGCTCGCTTTCCAACCACAAACGAACCGCACCAGAGTCCGCTTCGGCTGTCGGCCCGTACCAGGGTTCGACTGACAGCTTTCACGCCAACTCAAACGAAATCAGACTAACCCAGCAAACGGACCGGAGTTTGTTTAAACTGGACCAAATGTCAAATGTTTTAACCAATCAAAAACATTATTACAGATGAAAGGAAAGGGAGGATCAAAAGAAAATATACCTAATGATGGTATGGGTCTTGTTTTTTTATAAAATAAACTATAATATTCAGTCTCACCCCAATAATTTTGCACAGTCCCTTTAGAGAACTGGGCTTAGTGGTCAGAAGGCTGCTTAGGAATATCGTACTTCCCTGAACTCCTACTGAACATGTGCTGTTGAGCAAGGCAGTAAACTCCCTATGGCACTAAGGGCCACGTGTCCACCAAAAGCGTTTTTTTTTTCCACAGCTGAAAACACCCGTTGCTCTTCTGATAACGCCCGGCTGGGAGCGCTTAACAGCAATTTGGAGACACTGTTTTTTTTTCTTCTTCACTGCTCTCGCTGTTGCTCTGGTTGAAGGGAAGGCTGACGCGCGTAGGGAGTGAGGACGGACATGCCGCCCTGAGTGAGTTCATGAGATTTTGTGGGCCATCGTTTTAATCGGTTCAAATTCGGATTAACTTTATTATCCCACAGGGGGATATTCGTTCAGTCCAGCGTTTCAGAAAACAGTCCACTGCACAAACAATAAAAGCAATAGCATTACATACACTATAAGACGAGAGTAACATATGCATTTGATCAAGTCTTTGTGGTAGCCTCTCTGTCCCGCCCCTCCTCCACTGTGGTTGAAAAAAAACGCGTGGTTGAAAAATGTTCAACTCTCGGCGACCAGATTAAATGCAAAACTTGCAGCGTTAAGCGCAAAATAGATGCTTAGCGATGCTCATTGCAAATAATAATAAAACAAAAGAAAAAATACACCTGGTCTTGGATAGAGCTGGGAGAGCTGCTTAATGTCGACGGCTGTGGTGATACTGGGCCTATCACTCAGCTATGAATAAGTAGAGTGAAGTCAGTGTTAGGCAAGATATCTCTGCAGAATGCATTCTCGTTTGATTTCCCTGGATAAATAAAGGTTAAATGAAGGAATCAAAAATTAAAGCTCTTGCTGGAAGATAAATAGCTCTTTAATGTCAAGCACACTGTGGCCCGATGCCTCATTTCTGAAAAAATTGTTAAAAGTCAATTCCCACAGACGTGAGCGTGGGAGGCACAGAGGAAAGTATAGGCTGTATTACTGCAGGTGAAAAAGTCTATTGCATTGTGTGGATGTGCACTAGTATGCCTCTCTTGTCACTCTCGCTGTATTATTCCTTAGTATGTATGTGAAGCCGAATACACCACCACGCCGTTCTCGAGAGTTTAAATATTTCATTGGGGGGGCGGGGGGTTTGAATTCTCAAGCTACCAGTCATCCTGTTCAGCTAAGTTTGAAGGACTCCTCATCCTTATGTTCCACTCTGTTGAGTTAATGCAATATCCTCATATTACTGCCCTGTCTTCCCCTATTACTTTCATTGTCCCCCATCAATATACAGTATTCAAGTGTTGAATCCCTCTTCTTCTCTGCATCCCCACGTATTCTTACAAGAACGAATTAGCAGTGTTGTCCTTACCCTGTGCTTTGCCTCTGACTCATCTTTGAACTAATCACGGTAACTCTGAGTCACTTACTGTATATTTACAATAATCTTTTCTAACAAACGATAACACGAGCTGTGGGAATAAAATTAGCAAGCTAGCGGTCTAGCATGGAGGCTAACGGTAAAACCAGGTGGCGACTTCTGCTTCTCAAAAGCGGAGCCAATGCAGAAGTGCATTAAACTTGCATTCTTTCTAATGGCCTTCAGGCCACTTGATTTATTACCTCAGTAAACATTGTGATCATGAGTTTATGTCTGGCTCCCTTGTGATCGAAAAGGTCACTACCAGAGCTGTGTACGGCGTCCCCACAACGCCATCACTCCTCTACAGTTTACCTCCGTTCACTGGTTGCAAAAAATTTAAATGGCGACAAAGACAAAATCCAAGATGGTGACGGCCAAAATGTCAAACTCAAGGTTTCAAAACCTCAATGGGTAACGTCGCTCAGCTTTTCATCAAGTTCAAACAAGGTAAAAATTGCTCAGCTTAGATTGGCATTTGTCACATAGTCATTCTTTTTAATACCACAGATTGAAATGCTCTCTTTTAAGCTAAGAGCAAAACGGTAAAGAGGTTTGGCCATAAGGCCATTAACGCATGACACACACAACAAACAAATACAAAATATGTATAACTTGTGAAACAACAATGTCATGTCTGATAAAACCATATACTTCTATGGTCAGGGCAGGGGTTGATGCTCTATACTGTGTAGGGCCATTAACTTCTTCTCAACAAAGCTTTATCCTGCAACAGGTACAGCCGGAGGGAATTCTGGGAAAAGAGAACAGAGCAATGTGGCACACATAATTTGGCATACCACCATAACATTTGCATTACTCTCAGGCTACAGCTGGCAACCACCGCTGCACTACGCTTCACATCTGCAGTGTAGTCAACCACTGCCCATGCAATCAGTGCTTGGCAGGAGGGGTTGGCTCGCATGTGAACATAGAGAGTGTGCGCGTGAGCTGGAGGGGTTTCGCACGAACATTACGCAACAGTTCAGACATGTAACCCCGTCATGTACACAAACACATGCCCGGTCACGTGTTTTTTTTTTCTGCACCTGTATGCATGCACCCATACATGATGTTTGTGCGCTCTTGTCCTTTTACCGGTGCAAATAAAATGCCTCTCGAGCCTGGCAGACGGCACGGCTGACTTTCAAGAAATTTCCACAAGCGAGTGCTTTCTGGAACTAAACGGGTGCGGCAAATCCTCTTAAAATCCTTTTAGACACCGTGGCAGCAGGGAGAAAAAGGAGAAGAAAAAATAAAAAAGTTTCTCCCAGGCAAATGTGCAGGTTTGTTGGGTTGATGTCGTGCTCTGGGGAAGGACACCCTCGCTTTTCTTCAAGGCTGGAAGAAGAATGTTGATACGCCGCGTACCCTGCAGGATGCGCGGGAGCACAATGTGGTGGCGCGTGTGTCGACAGAAGGCTTCAAGGAAAGACTTTAGGGAAAGGACGCTTTGGATGTGCACCGTACGGATTGGGCTTAATTCTTTCCCGTTCAAGACGTCAAGATTGTGGTGCACATTCCTCTGTGTCGCATTAGGACAGTGGAGGCGACATCTACAGTTTCAATTCCAGCTGCCAACATGCCAGTGACCTGGTCAGCTTGGGTGTGAGGTTGGATATTTTCTCTATGCAAACAATAGTAAACAACAAAAGTCAGTGTGACTATCTACTCAGGGCAGTTTTACTTTTCGATGAAATTCTTCTGCTGAAATGAAGTTTTAAATGGCTGTCAACAAGTGCCAGCCAATCCAGCCACTATGTCTTTAGGCTCTCCAATTTCCTCAAGTTTCCCAAAAACTAGTTTCCTTGCTCTGATTGCTATTTACATATTTGGGTAAATGAGCATGGGATTGGGCTCGGTGGTTTGTTTGTCGATTTGCTCTTTGCTTTTCTATCTCCTTTGGGCAACAGATTGAATTAATGTTTGTAGACACTGTGATGCCACACATGAGGAAACAGGAGATCTTGCAAAATTGCAAAACTCGCCCAATTACAGCTCTACAAACACATACGAGAAAAAAAAAAAACTAATTTGGGTGGCGATGCAGATTTTGCTTGTGTCAGAGGCACAAGGATAATAATTACCTACATTTACATGCTTTTCTATTTAAATAGTCCAAAAAACAGATACTGTTTACTCAAGAACCAGGGTTTGCCGAACACACGCACACATATTTGTGATCTGTATTTTCACTATCTGCACCCATATCTTTTGACTCAACGTAAATGCCAGCTTGCTTTATCAGTGCTGCCACTATTTCTGCTCTTTTTCAGCCCCTATCGCCTTTCCTCCTTAATTACTTGTTGGAGAGTGTTTGGCTTTTCGCTGCCCGCTTGCTGTTTTGGTCATTACAGGCCCCTGTAGGAAGTGGAGGAGCTGCCAAAGCTTAGCAGAAGACAGGCGCTGGGGATGTGTCTGTACTCACCTGGGGTAAATGAGGACAGCTCTTCCTGCTGGCTTTGAGGCCTGTCCTCCCCTCAGGGGCCGTCCTGATGTTGAAGAGGCCCTGAAGAGCACACTGGGCCGCCTGGGTCTTGGCCAGCTTCTTGCTGCGACCGCAGCCCTCAAATATACGGCCGTCCACGCGCACCGCCATCACGAAGCTACGCAGCCTTCGGCCCTCAGCTCGCTCCGAAAGGCAGGCGTAGCGCAGGCCCGGCCGGAGCTCATTGAGCATCGCCACGGGACTCTTGGGGGCCTCTGGATCTGGAACAATCCCACCTAGCCTCTGTTGAGCCTGCACCATCAGGTCCAAGGTATGGCGGAGCAACCGTCCATGTCTCAGTAGCTCACTCGACAGCAGCTCGCTCTCTGCTGCTGAGTCGCAGAGTGAGAGGCCATCGGAGCACGGCGAAGATTCAAACTCCTTGAAGAGCGTGTCAGGGAAGTCCGCCTGATCTGAGGTGAAGTCGGCCGAAGGGTTTGAGATGTTTCCCATGGCCAGGTGGGCCTGAGGAGCGTTGGGGAACTGGACGAAGGACTTGAGGGCCAGCTCGGCGGCCTTCATCTTAGCCTTCTTCTTTGTGGGGCCCGTGCCCTCGAAAGTCAGCCCGTTCACCTCCACGGCGATGGAGAAGACGGGGGCGTGGACCGGGCCCGTCTGAGACACCATGCGGTACTGCAGGCCCGGCCGGAGCTCATTGAGCTGCACCAAGGCGTTCTTTGGCGCTTCGGACCAGGACAGTTTCTTATAGATCAGGCGGAGTTCACACAAGTGCCCGTTGTTGTCCTCCTCCAGCGGCCGCTTCCTCTTCAGACCGGAGCCGCCACTTCTCGCAGAGTCGGAGCAGAAAATCGACTGGCACTCTGCAGATCCAATGGAGCGATCCTCTAAGTTACCAATGTTTCGGTTCTCCTTGACCTCTGCACTGCTGGTGCCTGAAATACAAAACAATGTGAAATGTCAAAGTGATATATATAAAAAAACAGAGGGCAAAAAAAGCAACTATTACTGCGTGACACTCACATGTATCCTGGCTGAACAAAATGAATCAAGGGAAAATCTGCCGGGCAAAATTGAGCCACTTTATACACAATGAAATGGTAATGAACAAATCTACAATCATCTCCCTGAGCCGAACCCACTTCATACCACGGGGCTCCATCATATTTAAGTGTTTTAAAATCCAAACACAAATCCCCCCCCAAAAATGGCAATGTTATCTGCCAAATCATTCTGTAATCTGCCTCCAAATTGGTTCTGAATCTGTGTCGTAAGTGGGAACCATTGGCCCCCGTGGCCAATGCGGAGCATCAATCCTATTTGTAATGGGGGTGGGGATCACATCGAGTGGCAGACATTCCATGAAAGGATAAAATGTCTGTAGCCCGCTTTATTTCACACTTCTGTCCTCTGTGAGAGCAAAGCCTGAACAGCTGTGATACGCTCTTCAAACCTAGTTACGGGGAAGTGGTGGCGTATTGCATTTCTGATGGGAAATGAACAAAAATGGGGTGTTCAGATCCTGCCACAAGAATGTTAATGGTGGGATGGGAGGCTGGGATCAAGTGCTGACATTCAGGGGTGGGCTGAGGCAGATTTGTAGATGATAACGTACGCAGGCATGCGAGTACCTGTCTAATGACTTATTTATCACACTCAAAATCTAATATTCAACAGCTAAAGATAATACAGATTTGAACACACACGCTGACATCCGTGCGTAATCAAAGACGCCGTTTCCCAAATAATTAATTATGTGGGTGACAGACAGATCATTTCCATATTAGGCCTGCCAGCGAGGGAATTAGCGCAGCGTGCTGACAGAGAGAAAGAAAAAGAGGCGGCGGCTTACTTAAACTGTCCTCGTCCTCTGTGCTGCTGGTCCCAGGGCTTATGTACTTGAAGGGGGCGATCAATGCTGACAGCATACTGACTTTCTCTGGAGGAGAGACAAGAGACAAGCAGAGTCAACAAGAGGGCAGCGGCGGAGATGTTTTGATAGTTTTATCGATTAAAGGCGCAGATCAGCGTTGGCCCAACACAGGGCAACAGAGCGAGTGTGCGCCCACATCAGGAAGCAAACACAAACCTGCACATGCACATACACGGAAGATTTAAAAGGCCTCGGGAAGAAAAATCAAACAGAAGACATGAAGGGAAGTACAATAAACACTAGGCCTCATGCAAGAGCATTCTCATCCTAAAATGTTTATTAAAATGTTTCTGTGAGGTTTGTACTGCGTAGGTCCTTCATAAGTCAGGTTCACCAAACTCTCTTTAACTGGACACACTTGTTGAAGATCACTTGTTTGGATGTCACCTGCTCTTAGGGAAAGGGTGCGTGCTTTTAACATTTGATCATGAGCATGATCGACGCCCCTAAAATTGTAATGTTCAGTTACGTTTCAAAGTTTCAAGTGCTGCAGTCATGAGAGATGTTAGATCTGAAACCATTGGATCAAATTCACAGAACAGCTGTCCAGTTGTCAGAGCCGTGCGACATTTTCTTAAAGCAGTAATGTGACACAGATATTAGAAGAGAGAAATATAGTGTATTATGATGTCAGGTCAAATTTGTGAAGAAAGCGGACTGTCTGTACATGGCCTATACCACAGGTCTGGAGAGAAAATTGGTGAATTTTGTCGTGTCATAATTCAATGAAAAACACATGTTAGAAGGACAATCATTTCACTTTTATTCATCCGATGGCTTGCTCGCGTCAGCACGAAGCTCCGCCCACGGTTACGCCTCCGAGTTTTAAACTGACAGTTGATTGATTTTCATCTTGACTCAAACAATACATGTCGGTGCTTGAAAGGAAAAAACTGCCTCGCAGCTGTTTTGTGAAAACTAATACGCTGCTCTCTGACGGGCAACACTGAAACGCTATCTTCACTTTGTTTTGTTTTGATCGGATTTTAATGCGGTCGTGGAAGATTCATGTCACAACGAAACGAAACGCGACAATACAAAATCCTAAGTTGACACACATTAAAAGAAAACACCTTTAACAATGTGTATTGTATTTCTTTTGTTTAACTGGATTTTATTTAGGCATTTTAAATCTTACACACACACACACACACACACACTACGTCTTCGATGTTAAACTTCCTTTCTTTATCAGTGCTAACTTGTCGACAGTGGCTTTCTCCCGTTCCTCCCCGGGGCCTGCTGCTGTCCAGGTGTGCGTGTTGTTTACAGTATGAAGCCCTATTAGGGCCATCGCTTGGTCTGGTGCACTCCATGCAGCACTGAGCAGAATTGACAGACCAGTCTGGCTCCTTAATTACACCCCCCCCCCCCCCCTCCCTCTCTCTCTCTCTCCTCCCCACACCAGCTAATGATCAATAAAAGAGAGGCAACGAGAGAGAGAGAGAGAGAGAGACAGAGACAGAGACAGAGACAGAGACAGAGACAGAGACAGAGACAGAGACAGAGACAGAGACAGGAGCTGGAGGTGGACAGAAGTAAGGGAGAGGTGATGTAGTATAGGGGGGAAAAAAAAGCCAGAGGAAGAAGATGAGCCAGACTGAGTTTGTGTAGGTGTGCGGAAGGTTAGAGGGTGAGCCCGGGGGTCAAGCTCCCCGCCTCTCCTCTCCACCACAGTCCGGGGGCAGGACTCAACGCCATGTGCTAAATGCTGCATAAACGGAGGGCACATTACAGTGCAATAAACATGTTTTGATAAGAGTGCGAGGTTGTGAATGAGCTGGGCCCCCTTTGCTCTCTCTCTCTCTCTCTCTATCTCTCTCCTCGCAGCTCCTCTAACAGCACTAGAGGGGCTCAATGAGTCACTCTGACACACATGGATACACTCTAAACACTGAGGCTGGAGCTGGTCCTGATGGGCCAACACCACAATACAAGCATTTGCATTCTGACCTAATTACGGACTGAAGCCCAACACAAGCAGCAATTTGGCGCTAAATGACTCCCTCGGCCAATGGGGTCATTACCCAGACCATTTTCAAATCAGTCTATATTGTTTTTAAAGCCCTGAAGGCCCTTTTTAGCGCTGCGAAAACATGGTCTGTTGTGTTTACAAGGGGGCAAAATTAGAGGCGTTGGCTTGTACAGCATATCTTAGCCGGTTCTCGCATTTGTCGCACAAAATATATACAGTTCTTTTGTAGCGTGAAAGACAAATGCTCACATCAAGCATGAAATTGCAGGCAATTAACAAACAGGAGTTTCACACTGTGGCCTGAAATGACTGTAATGTATATTTCAGGTCGTCGAAACCACCCACGCTTCTGCCAAGTCAAAGGGGCCCACTGGGCAATAAGACAGGCGTTGGTGTGACCACATGCGCGCAGTGTGTCCAATATATGAGCATGAGCAAATTCATTCTCCTTAGAGAATAAACTGAGGCTGTCAACCAGTAAATCTACAGGTTTAGAGCACGCAGGGCTGTCTGACATTTTATCGATCTCCTTCACTTCTTCCGTCTTTTTGCGAGAATGAAGATCTGAGAAGAGAAACAACAGAAACCGTGCTCATCCCCAGTCACACCGTCACAAGCCATTTTATCTTTCACACCCAGCTCAGCGAGTGGCAGGTTTTTTTTAACATCTGGTCACCGAATATGACCAGAAAAAAAGGTTCGCTGTGATGATAAGTATTCTGTTAATTGGACGTGAGTATACGGTTAACTGGCCCTGATGCTACCTCTGGCCTTTTGAACCTGCCATTGTGCCTAAGTCTCTCTTTCTATGTGAATAAATGTACTGTCAGGTCAAAAGACTTCCAGGCGGTAAGGCTAAGGCCCCATTTACACCTGGCATCAACATGGGATCTGTGTCTGCAAGAGGACAAACAAAAACTGAATCCAAGGTGCAAATGCATTGAGATTGGGTCTTGACCCGGTGTGAATGCAGTTTGTACAGCGTGACCAGCGTCTATTCTTTGCCGTCTCAAAGTGTCTCGCAGCCTACCAACTAGTTTTTTTAGGGGGTTAATGGTCGTTTACGTGACTCATAAGGAAGGTGAAATGTTGCCACAACGTTACTTCAGGGAAGCAGGAGGATTTCTTTCTGGTTTGTTGTTTCTCCGTCACCTCCCGACTCCAGGAGTGTCCATGGTGTCTCAGAAAAACAAAGTGCAGCATCAGGCTACAGGTGAGCTATGCTGGGTCGTCTTTCAAATGTTTTTTTTCTTTGGAAAACACGCGAGTGGAGGAAAAAATGTATACTTGTAGAATCGACTTTTTTTCCGATTTAGAATCAAGACCGTGACAGCCCTCGCAGAGGCCGATGTCAACATTGTTTCACGGGTACTCGGTCATCAAACAAAGTATTGACCTGATGATGGCGCCAGAAGAAAAGTTAAGGGATAACCAAGGTTATTACAGTTTACATCCGTCTGGGAAACATGACTGTCTGTGCATAATTTCATGGCAATTAATTCAATAGTCATTACCCCCTTAAAAGGCCAATGATATAAAGAGGAAACTAATTCTATGCACTTGCTCCAGTGTGAGACACTTCACTGGGCTGCATAAAAGCCTCAATAGACCCTTTTATTCTGTATTCAGAGCATTTCTCATAAGTTCACAGTCAGACTAGAATAGAGCGCTTCTGTATAGAGCTCTTCAGGTCTGCATAATTTCAAAGTGACAGAAAAACAAACAAAAAAACTCTCAATTCTTCTCACTTTCAATGGACCGCAGTTCATTTCAAATGTCTCAGGAAGTAGCTGTTGAGTAGAAAACATCATCATGTTTTCAATAACTCCGATGCCGAATCAACTGCGCGGCGGTAAGCAGTGCAGTTTAGAGGTCATCCTCCAAATGCCACCTCTGATCGTTTTTTGATAGCTTTATGAAGCGCCGGCACAAACACACTTCACTCTGATTTATGGGTGAGCTGTGTACAACGTCAGAGGCAGTTTGTGTTTGGACTTTACAGTATGTGTGGTATGATTGATTTTCCAAAGGGAGACACAGCCTACTTTCGGCCTTTTATGAGTGAAAATACACAGCGCGGAGCCCATGTGGTCCCATGCTGTCGGACGATGATGGAACTGTTTGTTGCGACACTCGAAACATTACACATGGACAGTAATCAGCACTTAAGTACTCCTCAATAATGCCCTGTTGGAGATTTAAGTAAGTTTCCAGGAAATTATTATTGACGGCCAAAGTACAAAACCTCATATCTGCAAAACGATCCAGGAAAAGTGCAATAACCTCCTATCTGCACTTTGTATATTTTTATTTATTTTATTTTTTTTTTGTATTTTGTATTATGTATTGGGTATCCTTAACAAATAGCATTCTGCAAGAAAACAACACGTTTGTTTTAGTATTCTCAAAAAAGTGCATTTTTCAGATAGGAGGTTTTGCTCTTCGGCCATCGATATGTAATTTGATACTAATTAAAGATAAAATGCAGATTTCATCCAAACCCAAGAAAATATTCATCATATTGGCTGAACTAAATGCTGAATTAAGAGAACTTTCACATTTTCGGCATGTCTAACTGACCTGCTGTGCACTGAATACTCTCTGTAGGTTATTAGCAATTCATTGGAAGTAATTAAGTGGAAGTGTTCCAATTTAAACTGTCTCTATTTCCTATATTTAGTACCAGGATAGTATGATAAATAACAATGTCTTTCAATAAAAAGATATCTATCAATTTTATTTTCAATTCTCCGTTTTTTCCGCACCGTCTTTGTTGTTTTAAAAGTGGAAAAAATGAAATAACCCCAACCCAGTGACGTTACATGATATCAAACAAAAAAAAACCCAGAGTCTGGCGCAAAGTTCGTCGAACCCTCCAATCGCCACCGCTGGTTTGGCCACTGTTACCTTACGTGCCCTTCACGGTATCTGTCATCCACCACTTCTTATTCGCCAGCCAGCCGAATGGATGAGACAATGCATGCCAATAGTCTCCATCCCCCACTGCGCCGCGAGGAGACGACGCTCGGTCTCATTTGTTTCCGGCGCACAAAAGGCGGCGAAGGCAGAGGAGAGGACAGGTTAGATAGGGAGAGCCTTGGCAGATGGCCATGCACTCCTGATAGTGACAACACTGGCGATGGTGTCCATTCAAAATGAGCTGGTGAAGAGGCTCTCTCTCTCTCTCTTTGCACTTCCTCTATCAGTTCTGAGGAGAAGGGTAATGAGCCCAATCAGATTTCCCCATGGCTCAGCATAATGGGTCAGATGAGCGACGGGAGACACGACTGAAACAGGCGCTGGGGGAAATCACTGACTCGCTCTCTCGCTCTCTCTCTCTCTCTCTCTCTCTCTCACTTCTGAACTCGTACATCCGGGGCCTGCATAAAAATAAAACATAAAAGTCCATGCATGCTAAGATTTCATCCTGCCATTTAGCCATCAGTTAATTTCCAGGAAAAAACATGCAGAGGCTGATTCACCTCCGGCAGGAAATAAGAGAAAAAAAAATAGAGCTTGGCCAGCACATATGTGTGCAAATACAAACTCCAGAGCATCAAAAGACACCACAGAGCTGTCAACACCTGCAGAAACTCACGTCCCGAGAGAAAAGAGCATCTTATGCCTCTGAAGTCGAGTTTCCTTGAGTCCTCTTTCCTCGAGTGTTCAGCGGGAGGGACTGAAATGTGAGGGGAGGTGGCAAGTGAGAATGGTGGGCGCAGGTAAAGAGGATGGAGATGCACCGAGACTCTGTGGTGCAGGACTGTGACTGCACTGTGAAAGTAAGATGCATTTAGAGTTTAAAGAGTGACTGTTTTTTTTTTGTTTTTTTTAACCAAAAACATATGGCTGTTATGGGATGAAAGGCATGGGACTTATCTACCGAATGGAATGAAGGAACGTTAACGTCTCATTTGTGATAAACAGTAAATCCATCACATTCAGTGCCCTCTGCCATATCGTTATTACCCGAGCTAACGTCACTGTAGCAGTCGTCATACGGACGTGGACGTGGTTTCATCTCTCAGCCCCTTGCCCACATTTCTTTTTTTTTTTTTCACATTTTCTAAAAAAGCTGCAGCAGGTGAAGTTAGGCGTTCTAACCTGCTCACGTCAACCGCGCGGTGATAATTACCGACACGATGTGGTAATTATCACATCACGTACGCGCTCCTGTGCGTGAGGGACGTGTGTTGTGATTCAGTTTGCAGTTTGGGTGGCTGCAGACACACCGACGCAGCTCTTAAGTACACTGAGGATAAAATGTTGAGGACAACATTTTATTTCCAATCACAACGAACTAGCAAACTAGAAAAAGTACTTCATTTTAATGAACTTACACTTGATCAGTGGGTGGAACAGTTGGGTGAATGCTGTCTTTTTGTGCAGATGTCCGTGTTGTGGGTGACATGAGCTTCGCCATAGAAATATATGTTGAGACGTGCGGCACTCATGTCGATGCCTTTACGGCTGGCTGTCATGCAGACACAGTCACAGCAGCGAGCCCGTTCTTCTGCTATAATTAACTAAATGTAGATGGACAATGGAGGCTGCTTTTGGCGCCAGTTAGAGAAGCCTGAAACAAAATATTTTTTTATGTTTTCATGAAAACATGTTTTCCGTAAACTGGTTAATCTCACAACATTTGCCAAGAAGTAATCTAGCAGCATTATTTTGAAAATGACCTGAGAAAATAATAGTGAAATATACTCCCACAAGCTGAAAGCTACTGTGCTGTTAAAATTCTACATTACAGTTCAACATATTGCACAGTAACTGTGCAGTAAAAAACTGTTTCATTCATTTGATTATTGTTATATACTCCATACTGCTGTTGCTCTCTTCAGTTTTGCTACTTTAAGTCAAATCTTTTTTCTCATTTTGCTGTAATATATAACTTTTTGCTACATTGCGTACTGTAATATTGCCTGCTGCCCTGCACTGTATGATACAATAAAAGATACAATTCAGAGCCTTTTTGAATTCATGGGCAGCGTGTGCAGCGAGGGCTACCTTCCTCCGAGCTGGCAGCAGAATACGACACCGTATCCCGCTGTGGAGAGTATAAGCAGAAGAACTCCAGTGGACATTGAATCGCTTAATCATATTGTGGCACAGGGGAAAATGTGATGCCTCTCTCTCTCACTTTCTTTTTCTTTCTTCTTTTTCTCCGCTATTCCACTCCGACAGCGAGCCAGAGTACACTCCCGCTCTCCGGAGAGGTCGACCTGCCATGGTTGAGTGTCATTGAGGAGCCTGCTCAGAGTCTGTGACGGCTGTGGCCCCGCAGACGGCGCGTGTTTTTTTTTTTTGCCCTGGGGGGTGGGGGGGGGGGGGCTTCATGATCCCGCCGAGGCCCTGCCTTGTCGACCACAACGCTGTCGCCGCTCGCGTCTCCTCAAAGCACTCACCTCTGAGGGCCTCGCTCTCAATGCGGGGACGGGACGAGAACACCGTCCCGATGAAAGCTTTTTAATGTCCTATCCTGTGCCTGAGGTGAGCAAAAAAGATGCTTTTTCCATGCAACAAAAAAATTAATTTTTAACTGCATTTTCCTTCCCGCCTCGGATCGGAAGTGCGCTGCCATCGGGCGGCTTTGCGTTTCTGACTGCGAAAGCTTTTAGCGGCTAATATGGCGGCGTTTGAACAAACGGGCACCTAGAAGTGCTGCGAAGGCCTTTTCATGAAAAGAGGTAAAGGACACATACGCATCATGACATCCTAAAAATGAACTTGTTGAAATGCGAGGCCTGGAGATGGGAGTAGGAATAGATTGGAATTCCATATGCCGTCGCCGTCCTCCCCCCACCCCAAATACTTTTGGCAAATAAAGGCAAACATGCACGCCTTCTTCTTTATTTATTTGATTTTTTTTCAAAGTACCACACAGATCACGATCGCGACCTGATAAGTGGCGGATTTAATGCGCACTCGCTTCCCTTCTTAACGGAATATTAATGCAGGCTGCCATCCATGAGAATGACTCATTTACAAGCGCGGGGAGGAAGCCGAGGACTCAAACCTGGATGAGGTTTGTCGCCTCGCTCGTTTGATAACAAGCACTCGAGTGTATTTACAAGGCAGAGCGAGCGAGATAAGTCTGCCGGTGTAATGACACTAAGCAGGTCAGGAATGTCTCTGCCTCCCGGGCGTGTTGTTGCTCATCTCCCTCCCACTGTTATCCCCCTCTCTGGCACCGAGGCTGTGTTTCCTCGTGCGGCCCAACGCCGCGTGGCGCCGGCGCCACCTGCGCCCCACGTTGCCGGGAAGCCTTTTCGCCGCTCTCTGTTTCTCTCTCTCTCTCTCTCTCTCTCTCTCTCTCTGTCTCTCTCTCTCTCTCTGTCGCTTCCGCTGTGTTTGTGTGCTCAGAGTTGAAAACCTCTGTCGGGAAAAAAGAGGACGCACTGCTGCCGCCTTCGCCCTCTCCTTCAGCAGCGAGCGAGCGCGCGACCACGCTGACGCGGTGCTCAGACGGCCACGTGACCCCCCGGGGGGCGCGCGGCCTCCAATCTCGAAGTGTGTGGGAGTCAATCGGCAGGTGTGGGGTTGGACACAAATTGGCCCGTTCTCGTCACAGGCTCAAACCTGGGCGGTGGGCCGGGAGCTGAGAGCCACACTTGCGATTGTGTGAGGGAGAAAAATATAGCTGAAAGGAGTGATTTTCTTGGCTGCAACTTAATAAGAACTACAATTTATGTGTTTGGAGGGCTGAAAGAAATTTGTATTTCACACTTTTATTTCCCCCCAGTTTTTCGTTATTTCACTTTTATAAGCCAGCTCAACTATTCCCCCCGCACCCTATCCATTCAACCTCCCGCTCGCTCCGTTCAATATACTTCACCTGCATCTCGTCCTTTTTCCTGCTTAACAGCCTCCCTCTCCTCTCATCAAATAAACCTGCCAGCTCCTGTGTGATCTTCCCCCGGTAGTGTTTTATGCCTCGCATTATGACACATATAATCAGGCTGGCTGTTTGCACTACTTTGTTCAGCACAAATTGCTGCACCGATGGTCGCGCCGAAAGCACAGATGGGACGTGGACAGTTTTTCATCGGCTGTTCCGTACCACGGAGCCCAACACATCTGGTATGCGGCGAGAAGCATCTTTGCACTAATTTGTTTGTCACTATACATTGAAGGGACTATCTGTCATCCTGCCATGCTTTGGTTGCGGCATGATGTTTGAAGAACATGGCTAGTCATAAGTTTCAGGCGGCCCGGCTGGCTGGCCGGCCACTTGGGACTCGCTCACGGGAGCCATCTGACTGCTGAAGGCGAGAGAGAGGGGGGGGGGGGGGTAGATGAGCGAAGGGATAATAAAAAAGAGTAGGAGGGGGTTTACTTTAAAGCAACTGCTTAACACTCCACAACCAAGGAGAGGTGAAGATGCATTTTCACTTCAAAAGGTAACACTAGCCCAGCCCCCCTTAGCTACTGTTGCTATGAGTATCAAGATTTAAGTTCTTGGCACATTTACTCCTCACAATATGTTGTTATTTCTGAATCGTCCTCAACTTCATACAGAGATGGACCAGATTTTAGGGCGGAAATGACAACCGTCAGTAGAAGTTTTTTTAAACAGCTGTTTCTAGGTAGCTCATTAAGCAAAAATGAAAAAGCTGCAATGGCTGTTTTTTATTTTTTTTACTGTTTTAAGCGGCTAACGTCCGAACTCTGATAGCATCCAGGACCAGTTTTTAAAACACTGAGGAATGGGCTATTTGTGTTTTTTTTCGTCAACGTAACCTGAAAGTCTACAGAGTTAATGATGTGCTCCGTGGCCTTGAAAAACTAGTTAGCTGGACGTGCTAACAAGTGCTGCTTACATTGGAGCGGATGAACAGTTTAATCCATTCCTTGCATTTTTGCCCTTTTTTGGGGGATTGGGGGGTTGGGAAGGCTATAGATAAAACCAAAAGATACAAAAACAGACCACCTTCCAAGTCTGCCATGCCTTGTTACGGCTGCTAAGCTTTGGTTGTAGAATTCCTGTTTGTTGTCATGTGCCACAACATTTCCCACCCTGACATGAATGGTTGTGGGACTATCTGGGTCCCCACTCGAGGTTTCTCAGACTGCCTTTCTTTCTACACAATCCCAGAGTTGGGGAAAAAAAAGAAAAGATAAAAGAAGGTGATGAATGCAATCTGACAGCTCATAATATCCGCTTTCCCATTCTACGCTCTACGTTTAGTGTGATTCTAAGTCAATTAAAGAACTGTTTGATGTTGATGCGTTCGGACTTGGAAATTAAGCACCAGTCTGCTGGTTTAGTTGGTTGACGGCGTTGGTCTTCATGTCCGCCTTCACACCAACAGTCTTCTACAGGCCATAAAGCTTCACTGGGAAGATTGCCTTTGCTATTTGCAGATGGGAAGGAAGTATTGTAAACTCAGCTTTGGATAAACAGACACTTTTGAGGATATATTTTTATCCAAGATACAATAAAATGAAAGAAAACTGGAAGAGGGACAGGAAAAGTGGGGCTTTTGAGTGAAATGTAAATGGCGCGGTGCTCGCACAGAAATCTATTTCTCAGGAAAAAAAAAAGAAAAAGAAAAACACTTATCTGTCGACAAGCACTTTCCATGGCTACTTAAGAATGACATTAATATTGCAGGGGAGGATGACTCTGTGGTAATACTGGCTGCAAAGGGACTTGGAAAGTTCCAGGGCACTCACTATCTTCGAAATATCAGTTGTACCTTCGTGTAAATTGAAAAGGAAAAATGCTTCTGCATTTTCCCTCGGCGCGCGCGCGTTAGCCCAATCGGGTCCTAAGTAACTAAAAACATTTTCCAATTTGCCCAAATTCATGTAGAGAAAGCTTGAAACTACATAAAAGGATAGAGCAGGAAATATGATTTCCTGTAATTCAATGGACTGAATTTAAGAACTGAAATGGTTTTTTTTGGGGAGGGATGAATTGGAGAGACAGTATGTTCTCTGAAAGATTCTTCACAGTGTTTGAAAAATAAAAAAATCTAAAATTGATATATACACACACACACACACACACACACACACACACAGACACACACACACACACACACACATACTGACCACTGTTTTGAATAATTGCCTCCACAGAGTAACCTGTGGCCCCCGCCTGCGTGTTGCATTCAGGAGCACATCACTGCACAGCTGGTTTAACGCACAGCTGGTTACAAAAACATTTAATAAAAATAAAAAATGAAACGCATGAAACAAATGTACAGTGAAGCAGAGCTGAAGAGAGAGAGAGAAAACAGAGATGTATGTTTAGCTCTCAAACTCACCAATGTCTGAGGCGTGTGCTGAATAATGGAGCGGTGGAACGTGGGCACGCACACACATTAAAAGGCTTTCGCTGTATTGCTTTGATTCGGTGCCACTGAGATGAAGGTGTGTTGTGTCATCGCGAATCGCAATCTCTAATGTTCTCTGTCCCCATGAGCTGAAGCTCCACGTCTTCCCTATCGCCACGTTTTGAAGCTTTAATTCTCTCTGGCGGATGAGCAATGATATCCATATTGACCTGAAAAAAAAGGGTCATGGTGCCAGTCAGCAGAAGGTCTTGGATTTACATTTTCAGAGTGCAACAACCTGGAAATTTGGGAAGTACCGGAAAGAAATATAGCAGAACAAGACATCGCAGCTCCCTGTTCCCTTATTCTAAATTTTGCTGTATAATGGCATCACATTATATTACAGCAGTTAATGTCAATATCAACAAATTTTACCCCTCCGCCCACCACCAAAGTTTGACAGTAGGAGGGATGTAGGAGGAAAGTCATCTCGAGTTAAACTTTTGAAATTAAGAAGATTTGCATATCCGTAGGCATATCTAGGTTTTTTAACTATTTTGGTCTGTGTTGTGAAAGCTGAGGGGATCTTTAAAGTACATATATGAAAACCTTGTGAATCAGTATCATGCAGGGATGGAGTGGTGGGTAATCACGCCCAAATTCAGCTGCATAAATAGAGTCTGTCACTCTTTCAGGCTAACATAAAGCATTAGGAGTTGAATTCACGGCGTTACTGTAGGTGGCATCAAACTGAAGACCCAGTCTTCAGCAGCAATCACACCGCATTTCAACTGAATACAAAAAGGAGCTAACGAAGCCAAACAGAGCAAGGCCAACGCCACATGGAGGTAAAAGCGACTATTATTCTGAGGGGTCGGCATCATAAAGTCTTATCCCAACTACTCCAAAATCGCTTTCATTCACGCGAGACCCCCCCCCCCCTCGATCACCTTCTGCGAGCCTCGGATCCACGAGCCAGCACTGCTCTCCCACCACGGCAGCAGAGGCTGAATGAATGATGAGTAATCGTGTCGGAGAGTGAGGTCATTATCGAGGCGTGGAAGTTTCAATCGGCGCGCCGGAGGCTTCATTTGTGCCGCTTTCACGACTCCCTTTGACTTTGAAGTGTGCGGCACACCTGACTCTTAGTGGGGAGACTGGTGTCTCTGCTCGTTTCCGCCTTCGTCTTTTCTGAAGCCGAAGCAGGCTGATCTATTTTGAGAGGGGCCTCCACAATGCTTCCCTAAATGCTGGATGGAAGCAGTGTGGGGAGTAAAATGCAGAAACAGCCGTGTATCTTTCAATGTCTCGAGATTCGTCAGGACATATTTTAATATAATGATAAGCACTATTACCTCCCTACATAGTAAGTAGGCTCCACTGCAAATGTAAATATACATAATCTTAATAAATGGGTGTCTGTCTCGTTTTGAATGGCAGCCATATTGGAGGTCAGTACTAAGTTATTTTTGTTTCAAAGACGCGTCTTAGCCAGCTAACCATAGTTGTTGGCTTGCTGTCAATCAAATAGAAGCTTGAGGTAATTCAAACACAACAAGCTTGCAAGTATTTTTTTTAGTAGATCTACATCTTAAAGGGACAGTTCACCCCCAATCTAATTTACACATATTTCCTCTTACCTACACTGCTGTTTATCAATCTAGATTGTTTTGGTGTGACTTGCCTAGGTTGGGGGATATCGGCCACAGAGATGTCTGCTTTCTCTCTAATGTAATGAGACTGTATTGCACTCGGATTGTGATGCTCAAAGTGACAAAAAAAACAACAACCAGCGATGTCTCTTTCCAGGCATCTTGACCCTGTTACTCAAGATAATCGACAGACCTTTTTGTGAGCAGTTTTCATGTCTGGACTATTTTCTGTCTACCTATGCTACACACCTGCCGACCGCAGCGCCCTGCAGAAGGAAGCGCATACTCCATACTGCTGGCTCCCCTAGCTCCACCCAGCTAGCGTTGCAGCTCAGCTGAGGACGTTGACATCTTGCGCCGTTGCGAGCATAAGCCTCTCCATGAGTAGGCGCCTGCTTACTTTGGTGCAGTGATACGGTTGGCGGGTGTAGTTCGGTAGAAAGAAAATAGTCCAGACAGGAAACTGTTCACAGCGAGGTCTGTGCTCCTACTGATGAATAGCACAGGTAAGAGGAAAAATATCTATTTTGGATTTTTGGTTGAACTCTCCCTGACATTTTGTAGTGTAATGTTTACATTTGGAAATATTCAACACCATCTACTTTCAGTTGCCCTCAGCTACACCCACACTGAATCAACATCTTTTACTTCTCCGGTCCTTACTCATCATTTGCGCACAGCTGACTCACCAAGGGACCTCAATGACACCAGGAGTGGTTGCTAGGAGACCTGTGATGCAACTCCAAAGCCTTATCACAGTATTATTATCATTTCCGACAGAGGTGTTTCATAAGTCAGAAGACATCAAACTCCTTCCTGCTTCCTCGCCTCAATGTCTGCTCTGAATCACTCTGTGTTTTCATTTACTCTGATCTCAAGTGGAAAGCTGCTCCTTGGAGAAGGATACCACACATTTTTAAGGTTGCACTTGTTTGTGAACTACAAGAAAGAGAGTGTCGTGATACCATCCCTGGTGTAATCAGGTGAAAACTGATTCTAAATAAGCAAAAAAAATGAAACACATGCGTCGCTCAGAGGGAACGTTTAAGTCTTCCACAGAGTAAATAATGGAATCAGAGATGTTATCCGCTGACTGTGTATCTTCTGGTGCATGACCCAAAACAGACAAGCCCATGAAATGGAACACCAGCTTAGTATTGCTCTAGTAGACGCAGATGCGTGGAAACAAATGGAGTTTGGCACTGCTACCCAACATAGCTGTGTATGATACAGTGTGTCCTAAATGCTCTCTGACAGTAATACAAGCCTTAGTCTGTTTAGATCCGTGCAGCGATACGGATCCGAGGGGGAGGAGAGCGCTACGTCCTCACAGTCTGTACTGTTAGCGTTGTGAGGCCTTTTGCTTTGTTTTAAGTTCTGCTGTCTGCATCCAAAGAAAATAGAACTCCCTGTCCTGCATTGCAGGTGACTGTTAACACAACCCTTCCCTCTCCAGCCGTTGTCAAAATAATAGTTTTGTTTTTCTCCTCATGGTGAAGCGGAGCGCATGGCGCTGGAGCAGGCGGCAACCTCCGGCTCTGAAAAGTGAAGCCAATGCACAAGCGCCTTAAACTTGCATTCTCTCTACTGGCCAGCAGGGGGCGACTCCTCTGGTCGAAAGAAGTCTAATTGAATGGAAGTTCTCAGCATGAGAAAATGACTCTACTTCTCTCCTGATTTATTTCCTCAGTAAACATTGTAAACATGAGTTTATGGTCTCTGTCTCTAGTTTCAAGTCTTCTTCAATACAGCATGATGTTCATTTAGTAAATTATGGTCCATTTAGAGTCAAATAGACCATAAAGCAGGGGATGCTTTAAGGCGGGGCCACCTTGTGATTGCCAGGTCGCTGCTGCTACCAAAGCCGTATACGGTGTCTCTACCTCACTTCTCAGCAGTCCAAATATTAGCACTTCTGTTCACTGGTTGCAAAAAGCCAACATGGCGACGGCCAAAATGACAAACTCGAAGTCTGAAAACGTCAGTACACAAACCAATGGGTGATGTCACGACTGTAACGTCCACTTTTTATCCAGTCTAGGGGCTGTAATAAGAGCAGTACTGTGTATTTAAAGGGATGGGAGGGTGGTGTCTTTTGTTATCCTTATTGGATTTGTGGAAGTTCACACTGCCGCAATACGAGCGAGTTAAGCTTTCAAGTAAGAGCTACAGCTGTCATTTTAAGCCAGCAAAAATTGATGGCCACCGGCTAGTACTTTGAAGGCTGCCTTTGTCTGTCTGAAATCAAAGACCCAATGTCTGGAAAATGACTGAGAATTCTGTGGGGGGAATCTGCAACCTTCGTCGTTGTAAACTGCATGTGTCGTGCGGGAACAAACGGAACTCTCGATAGCAACTGGGGGCTGGGGGGTAGGGGAGGGGTGGGAGGGGGGCATCGTCTCGTCATGAGCAGCGTAGTTTATGAATGGTATTTTAAGTAGCACATGTAAACGATTTCATGAACTGGCTGCAGGCTGTACTTCCTGTTGCGTGCCGAGGAATAAATGGGAGGCGTAATAATAAGGATAATGGATAATTTCAGATTTTCTTAATGAGGACCGTTTAGTCAACGTGTCCTTGTAACCACTACCTTTGCTCCGTGTTGTTGCCTCCCCCCGTCTACTACCTCCCCCCCTCTGCCCGTGTGCATGCTGCTGTAAGCCTCTCCACCTGGCTGCCTGTCGCCCTGCCTGTCAGAATGACTATCTACCTATCAATCTGTGAGTGTGTCCGCCTGCGTGTGGTGATAAGGAGCCGTGGGTGTCTGTAGCCCTGACACCAGCTGATTTATGCCGGCCTCTTTCCCTTTAGGGGGCCCGATTTGTGAGAAAATCCCCAACGAATCATGCTGACTTTGTGTGCGCGCGCGTGCGTGTGTGTGTGTGTGTGTGTGTGTGTGTGTGTGTGTTTGTCTGGCTGTTTGCTTGTGCATGTGTGTGCTGTGCCAGGATCGTCTGTCAAAACAAAGATGACAGGGAGCTGTAACTCTTTTATTGCCATATTTCGACATCCTGTACATCACTCACACCTGATTTAATATTTGAATTGCATTTTCCGAAACAACGTAAAGGGAAGGTATTCATTTAGAGGAACACGCCCGAGCCTCCGCCACCCGCCCGCCGCATGGGTGGAATCAATATGCAATAAAAGAGTAAAAGCGCAATGTATCGCTAACTCAACTTATAGGTTGATGAATTTCATGTGAGAAACAGCCTGAAATCCATTTCTCAGTGTGTGTCTTTCATATTTTATGTTATTCAATCAATTTAGATGATTCTCGCTAAGCTTTACTCATCTGATACAAATCAAGAAAACTATCAATATCAACCCCCAACTTTAAAAACACAAACAAGCCTGAAAATAATACAAAATCATATTAAAGCTCGCAAACCCCAGAAGCAGTTTTTACGACTGTAAAGACTCCTGAGGAAAAATTGAGATTTCGGGATATCAACATTTTATTGACTCGACTGCTGGAAAAGTCCCCGTCAAGTTTAGTTTTTCTTTCTTTTGTCCCCGATCCGAGTCGTCTAATGTTGAGTATCGATCGAACGATCTGAGCTGAAATGAAACAAATGCACACAAATGAGGTCAATAGCATAAATGCACTGCCTTTTGCTGTCGTTCCTGGTGTGTGGTGAAGTGAGAACAGCTGTGTGACAGCTGACCTAAAACAAAAGGATCAGATCGGGCTCGATATCCCCGATACCAATCAGATAACAACGTGCTTATTGGTCCCGTCACCGGTCGTTTGAGATCAGACAGTGTGTTTGAATGTGGAGACACCCCGACGTCGCCCGTCAGCTCAACCAAGGCTCTAAATTGTTGTCGAGGCTCAGGCTTGTCCAACTCATCTGGTCTTTACCTGATCGGTTCACCCATTCACAATAATGATGTCGACGCTTCGCATCAGCACAGATCGGCAAACGCCGGCGTTCCGCTTTCTGAACATGACCGACCTTTACGGGTCACGGCGACTGTTCCAGCCCGACCTCGGTCGACTCAGCGTGAACACAGTTCTGTATCCATCCGTCGTTCATCACAGGGCGACTGCTAGCTGAGTGGGTCTGCCCCCCATTCGCCAGAAGCTACTCTCAGAAATCCAGAGCACTCAGGCTTCCAGACTGACTCGGATCAAGTGTGCTAACAGGCAGGTGAAGAGGGGAGCAGCTAAGGAACGGGGTGGGTGGCATTCAGAGGCTGCCTTTGCGCCGGGTTATTCAACACTCAATGATATTTATCCCCACTTCACCCGTTTTCTTTTTACAGTTTTTGTGCGCGTGTTCCGAGGCGAGCGACTGGGAGGACAGAGGAGTCGGAGTGAAACAACATGTCTCCGCACCGTCTTGGCTCCGGCGCGACCCTGTTGATGGAATGTATATTCAACTCACCCAGAGCCTGTTTGCCGAGATAATTAAATTCTCAAAGGATGCGAGGAGACGCAACACGTAAATTAATTTGAGCTGCAGCAACAGACAGGATTTATGCCGCTTTGGCGGGAGCATTCACTTCCAGAACAAATAAATGGGATGTTTTTTAAATTAATTACTGTTCCAGTGCGCCATTAAAGAGTATCAGTTATCGGATGACTTTGAAATACACACTTGGCTCTTTCGATGTGTTAATGATGACAAAGTAAATCCTCCTCCCTGCCATGGAGGAGTTAGAAAGAGATGAGAAGAGACAGAAATAGAACGAGAAAAGAGCAAAGCGCATGAATGAGTAAAAAGAGGACGGAGAGAAAGGAAAGGCGTGCGGGGGAAGAAATCGCAGAGTAACAGTTCAAACTCATGAAATAATGTCTATTCTATATCAAACCCGTTAATATGAAGGTTATGGCCTTCATGGTTCAGACACTAAAGCATTCCGGTTCTTATTCCCCATTCACCATCCCTGAGAAGGGTTCAAGTGGAGGCTCACATGGTGCCCAAGGCTCGCTCGGGCTACCGTAACAAACTACAAGCTTCATTCACTTCAAATGAAGCAACGTGCCCCTAAATGTAGGCCAGAGTCACGGCAGATATGACTGACTGTGGTTCAGTCTCCCCTCTGTTGTAATGCTGGGCTGGATTTAATAGTCCGGCTGTTAATCCGTGTCAAGGAAGGCAGAAAAGGCCCATTTGACATGGGCTAACTTCCCTCTGTAATTAGAAAACCTCATTAAGTTCATTAAGTCATTCCTTGTGTTGGGGGATTTGTTTTACATGCGTCGCCAGCAGACTCAGGCCACCGCTGGCAGAATGTGGGCTAACTGAGGCTGCGGCCTCTGAATGAAGTACGGCGTGGGAAGCATTTAGGATGACAAAAAAAAAAGAAGAAGAAAAAAAAAGCATGAGCAACTTTTAAATGATAAAAAGCATCTCAAATGTTTGGGAAAGCCTTAAAGATGAGGGGCCTTGGCTGCAGCTATCGGTCTAATACCATATCAGCACCATTTTGATGGGGAAGGATATCATTGTGACACATTCCTGAGAGGCCCTTTGTTTTTCTATTTATCAGAGGCCTTGAGCACACAGTCGGGGTGGAAGAGAGGGGGTAGGGGGGGTGGGGATTGGGGGGGGGGTGGATACCTTGTGCGGCCTCGGAAAGCGTCACAGTAACGGATGACTAGACGCCACCGCCAGAGGCCCTCTGTTTTTTTTGTTTTCTTTTTTTTTACCCCCAGTTTTGGCTCCTGGACCCAATGATTCCAATTTGGGTGTCAGTGAGAGCAGCGATTCATCATTGGCTGGATTACTTAGTGGGCCGAGAGCAGTGGGCTATTCATCTCCGTAGCTGCCACAACCCCGGCCAGAGAGACGCCGATGCTGCCAGCGCCAACGCCGCTGCAAAACCAAGTCCCGGGGAGAAAGAAAAAAACCCAAAACTGGCTCACGTGCACGCAGGTAGTCTCCGTCACAGATGTAGGAGGAAATGTGAGTCGTCACTCAGGAGCAGAAACACAGAATCGACAGAGAGTTCAAATTACCATACAGAATATATGTTGCTCTCTGGTGTCAAAGGTTGCATTGCTTCACATGGTCCCATTTGAAAAAAAGGAATAGTTCCGACATTTTTGGGAACTACACTCACTCGCTTTCAAGAGGAGGGTGAAATGAGAGGATTCTAACCACTCACAGATCTGTCCGCTAAATATAAGGCGACTGCCAGCGGCCAGTTAGCTTAACTTAGCTTAGCACAAAGACTGGAAGCAGCTAGCTTGCCTCTTTCTGATCACAAAGTCAGCCTACCTTAACAGTAAATGTTTCTGAGCAGTTGTCAGCTTTGTATGAAACTATACAGGTAACCCCCACTCCACACACACACACACACACACACACACACACACACACACACACACACTCACGAACACCCCCCTGCCAGGCCTAAACACCATCGTGTGCCGATAAGACAGAGAAACCACTTGCTTCCCCGCAGGTGAAAAACAAGGTAGACATCCTCACACTGCGCCTCACACAGTGTGCTGCATTTACAACACACTCCTCAGTGGCATCAACATAAATCTGCAGTATGTGCTCGTCCGGGATCCGCATGATTTAATGCCCTGCAATGAATATCAGAGCCTCTATTCATTTCAGGGGCAACAATAGAAGGAAACGCACACGCACAGGGGGATTAAAAGGGTTGTTTCAGAATGGTAAATGGGGCACCGCAAGGTAAAATAGAACATTCCTGTCTTGCAGTGGCACACTTTTACTTTGGTCAAAGAAAACAAAAGAAGCAAAGGGCACATATTCTTTGAGCCATGCCAAGGGAGTGCAAGTGTGTGTATATGTGCCTCCATACAAAATAAAACAACAAAAAAAAAAACTAAATCTTGTTGTGTTTCCTTTTATTTTGTCTTTGACACCGTCTCCATGGAGGTCCAAAAGCACAAAAGTGTTTCCTCTGACTTCATTTAGCGCCACTTTTACCGCGGGCCGCACGTCGGACAACAAAAGCGTCCGACATGTCATTTGTACTCAGCGCCGCCTGAGCAGACTCGCACGCACGTCGCCACCAGCGCGCCCAGCCGCCTGTGAACCGCGTGCTCCATAAGCTGTGTGACAACTGAGGGGGAAAAAAGGACTTCAGAGTCATGCTCAGCCGTCTGAAATGCCACAGCTAAATTATCAGCTATCGCCGAGGACGGAGAAACACAGCGAGAGAGACACAGACTGGAGAAAAAGGAGAGATTCCATCTGGAGTCCGCTTATTCTTGTGAGTCGCATCAAAAGGGAAAAAGTAATTAAGTCGTCTGAGGATGTTATTGGAAACGAGAATTCTATCAGTGGGGCTGAGGGCTTGTGATGCCTGCAGCTTATCCAGCCTCTCTGCGTGTGTGTGTGTGTGTGTGTGTGTGTGTGTGTGTGTGTGTGTGTGTGTGTGTGTGTGTGTGTGTGTGTTTCTGTGACTGACACGCCGCAGCGCAGTAGAAGATGAGACCTCTGTTGTGCATTTGTAACAGGCGCAGCCAGCCGCTCCTCATTAACCTTTGGGGAGATAAGCCTGTTTTAAGTCCATGTTTGAACAGCCTGTGTGAAGTATCTCCCACTGATATGTGGCTAGCCAACCACCCAAACTGTCCTTCCCTCTCCTCCCCACCTCCCCTCACATTCAATATTCCTCTTCCCTCACCTCGGCCAGATTACCAGAATTAAATTTCAATTTTAATCACAGGCCTGCAAATCTCCATAAATCTAGCACCTGAGCCACCCTTAATTACGGAACAAGCATTCTGGGGCGGCGCGCTGCCGTGCCCCGCTAACAAGGTTAAAAGGTGCAAAGTGTGTGTAATGGGAAGCAGAGGAACTCACTGAGCAAATTGTTAACACCATGTTAGCTACTCCACTTCTTTGTCTCTTTGCCATGTTCTCGTCCTATTTTCCCAGCTAGCGAAAGACACGGAGCACCTTGTTAGAGGCGCTAGGCTAGAAGTAATGTAATTTAGCTAAGTGGTGAAGGCGGATGGTGCCAGATGTGTGTTGCGTGGCGGATTGGTGCAGGCAGCGGCGATGGAGCGGGCACACGGAGGCAAAGCTGTTACATTATCCGTTGCTCGCTGGACTGCTGCAGACACAGCCATAATTGGCAAAGAGGTGGAGTCTTTTTTTTTGTGTTGTTTTTTTTTGTCAACTTGTCACTGCCTAAAAGTAACTTATTTTTTTATTTATATATGAAAATAAACCTATACAGAATGATATAAAAGCAATCTTATGCTCTAGTTATATGAGATGTTACATTTCCAGAACAATAATACAAGAGCTCCGTCCCATAATGACATTTTTTCTTATTAAGTGTATAACCCACCCCTGAAAAATACCACCTTAAAAAGTGATACCTTTTAAGATTTTCACGAAATCAAACTCCATTTTTGAAACTATTTATGGTCGACATTTGTTTTTGAAATAACCAATACATGTATTTACATTTAGTAATTACCTCTCTCTGCAGTTGTTTTTATTGATAGTGGTGGGGTCCGCCATTCCCACACTGGTTTAGAATTCTCTACCATATGCACTGTTGGGATTCACAGGATACTATCTACTTATATCTGAAGCACACATACGTTTTGGATTATTAGGCATGGATTTAGTGTGATCGCACTCGAAAATGTGCATCGGTAAAGTTACACGGTCCACATTTGTCCTCTGGAGAGGCTGAACACACAGACAGGACCTCTAGATGGACAGTTTGACTTTTGAGACGCGAGGCGATCGGATGGGTTTCAGCCTATCGAGGGAGTGATCGGAGCCTACGCCGTCACAAAGCGAGTCTGAGGAACCAGCGAATCCCACATACGCTTGAGTCTTTTGTTTCACAATTTGTAAGCCGCGGGCTATGAATTAAAGCGGGACAATGTAATGCAGTCCATAATACAATTATGCGTGAGAGGACTGCATGTAGGACTTGTGAAAAGGTTTTTTTTTTTGTGACAGGATTTCATGAGTGCGGAAAAAAAAAAGCGACTTTAATTAAGCAGTGGTGCATAATAGGAGTCTTTGAGCTTTCTACTGTGTGAAATTGTATGCCAATTAGATAATCATCTGTGGAAACGTCGGACATGAAAGACAACTCCATGATAACGGTATGATAATACACAAATGCAGCATCACGGTAATTATGCGTGTCATTCATTTTGTGGAAAGTCTGCGTGATTATTGTATTATCGATGCACAAAATACTCCCTTCGCCCACGCATTTTTTTTTTTATTTGAATTTCTTTAAGAAAGTATCAAAATGGCTATCAAATTAGCTTTTCTGTTTACTGTATTGTTAATATGTCCCTCCATGCCTTACAAAAATAAAACAATTAAAGCATTGGAAGCTGTGAGAAGGAGACTAATTTACCCAAGTTTCATCCAGACAGCTGGCCGGCTAATACTGCATAGCCGCCTTGTTTTGTTTACACGTTGGCTTGATTTTGATCACTGGTCTGCTCAGCTTTCCAGATGTCTTGCCCACATGTGTGTCTGCCATTTTCCAATGCAGACACCACAGTCACCAAAACAAGCCTGCGCTACATTTCGTGATCCAGATGAAGTGTCTGTCTGTCTGTCTGGAAAGCTGTTTTTTTTTTTCTTCTTCTTTTTTTCTTCCCCCTCAGGACGTTTCATTTTCTTTTACACATATGCACGCGGAATAATCAATATCATTCCAGCGGCAGTGAGCATCGAGTGTGTGCACGTGTGCGTGTGCGTGTGCGTGTGTGTGTCAGATATCAGTGGGGGAAGCAGCTGTTCCCCCCCCTGTCCCCTGCCACTGATTTAACATATGGCTAACCTTTTGGAGATAGCGCCCGCTGTTTACTTTCCTGCTCTGCACTGATAACATCCCAAATCATTACCCAAAACCTGTGTCGCACAAAGCCTTTTAGAAACGGGCCGGGGCGCAATGAATTGGTGCCACGCTCATGTTCAAGAGAGGGAAACAAAAAGATGGCGACAGTTTTCTTTCATCTGGATGAAAACCTTGGAGAAAAGCAGGTTGGTTTTGTTTTGGTCATCAGGGGGAAATTAAGCTTCTCCAAAGGGCCAAATTGTAGGTCTGTCTGTATATATTTAAACGGAGCAATTTCCATATTAACTAGACGAGCGCTTGTAGGCCTCCACCAAACAGTCACGTTGTAGTTTACATCCATGTCTGTCTGAAATGTCATCACACACATCGTTTTATCCGACTAGACATCAGTGTTAAATTCCCATGATCGGCACATGCGTTCTTGAGTTGTTGCCAAAAAACGAATTCTAATCAGTTCAACCTTGAGTGCGAGTGACCGTTTGTGCCAAATCTGAAGAAATTCCCTGAAAGGGTGCCTGAGATATCGTGCTGAATGTACCGGACCGGACGGGAGATTCGGAAACATAACGGCTCCAATCCGAGTGTCTCGGCCCGCCTCCAGGCAAACTCTCATCAGATATGTGGTTAGAGCAATATCACAAAAAGCTAAAAAAAAAACTACTAATACTACTAATAAATCCACCTGCTGACTGTAAACGGAAGAAAGCTTTTGTCGGCGTATGCGGCGCATTAAAAAGTAGAACAGGAGTTTAAAAGGTGTGTTGCCCTAGTACTGTCTGTTGGAGTGAAATGGGTGAAACATGGCAACCAATAGCAAGAACCAGTGAGAACCCACTGACACATTACAGTGACCAGAATACTTTTAGCTCGAGCTGCGCGTCATAAAAACTGAATAAAGTGTTGCATAAAGTAACATTCTCTGGAGTTTTTCCCCCCCAAAATAAATACCTGGTTTCCCACAGTTTTTGTTCTTCTTTTTTTCTTCACTCTGTAACCTTGTTGAAGTGAATCGTGATCTAGTGGTTGTTTGTTGTGGAGAAGCTCCATTGGAGCAACACACGTCGCTAATGCCGAGGGACTCTTGCCTCTCTGCTTCCTAACAACATTAAATGAATGGTCCACTTAGAATTAATGACTTCCTCACTGTGGACAAATTTGATTGTGTTAGGCTAACGACCAATCCGCAGCCAGAACCGGGGCCGCCGTTTAAGTAGAGCTGTGATTGGTTCTGCCGCTGTTTGAGACCTTTATTGATGGTGCCCCACACACACACACACACACACACGAACACATAAACATACATCCACACACCCACACACACACACACACACACACACACACACACACACACACACACACACACACACACACACACACACACACACACACACACACACACACACTTAGGGGTGAACACGCACGCACGCACGCACGCACGCACGCACGCACGCACGCACGCACGCACGCACACCTTGAAATCAACACCTTCCCTCTGTTTCACAGTCAAGCAGGGGCAGAGAATCGCACGGCTCCCCAGACAATATTATCTCATAGGCACAGACAAATTACCTCTTTGTTTTAAGGACATGAGTATTTCTCAAAAAAAGAAAAAAAAAAGAAGAAAATACACATTATGAAAATCCCTCCATAAATAGGAAAAAAAGAAAGCACTCAAAGGGAAGCTAAAGTGGCACTTATGGATACTGTTAGCGTTTTGCTCAGGCCAAAGAAATTCTCCTATTAAATGGGTCTCGCTCTCTCTCTCTGTGTGTGTGTGTGTGTGTGTGTGTGTGTGTGTGTGTGTGTGTGTGTGTGTGTGTGTGTCTCTCTCGCTCGCCGCAGAACAGATCAAATGAAGGTTACGCTGTCCTCTCTCATGGCCTACATCCTGATGCCAGAGCTAATTGCATAATTTGTTTCAGAATTAACAGCTAATAGCAGTCTCTTCTAGGCTCCTGCCAGCCCCCCCCCCCCCCCCCCCCCCCCCCCCCCCCCCCTCTACTCACTTTCTGTGGGTTTTTTTTCGTTCTTCAACCTCTCATTCTTCAACCTCTCATTCTATTATGCCTGTATATGCAGAAGCTTTAGACAACATAGCAAAAAAACAACAACATGTTGAAGTCAATTACATTCACACCCAAGAAGGCAGTCTGGTGATGAATTATATGCTAATTCCCTCACTTGGCCCCTCGCTTGTTGACTCTAATATAGCATTGTTCAAATCGACAATGGGTATTTCTCACAGCATCGACTGTTCGTCAAAGAAAGAAAGAAAGAAAAACGGCTCATTTTTTATTTTGGTTTTGGTTCCTGAGCTGCGTTTTAGCCGTCAAAACCAACACATCGCACCCGCCGACGGGCGGCCTGCTAACGGGCGACTGAGGATGCAAGTAGCCACTATAAGTCAATGCCCCTCTCGCACCAGGCAATAACCTCCTCTCCTCTCCGTGTAATAACCAGCCTGAATTTCAAAACTAAAGCAAACAAACAGCAAGGGGAGCGAGGGAGGAGGAGGTAGGGGAGAGACGGAGGGAGGGGGAGAGAGAGAGAGAAAGAGAGAGAGACAGCTACCACGAAACACAGAGACTCCGGATTCAATCAATACTGAGATCCAGCTGTCAATCATTGGCTATATTCACCTGCAGTCGGAGGGTGTGAATGTTTCACCGGTTTATCTGTCGCTGACACATCAGCGACCGTGGCAACCGTGACGTCCATCTCGCAGCGTGGAAAGGAGGGCGCCAGGAAGTGAAGGCGAAACGTGGGATTAGGCTGCGGTCGAGGGACAAATGTTTCCCCAAGAAGTTGTCTCAATCAATACATTCTCAGAGCAGAATGTGTGTGTGTGTGTCTGTGTGTGTGTGTGTGTGTGTGTGTGTGCGCGGCTTTTATACGAAAACAACACGCGCGCCACTGAAAAGCTACAGTGCGACCTCTTCACATTCTTTTCAAATTAAAAAGGTCACTTTCGCCGAAAACACTAAAAGAGGGTGTGCCACCGCGGGTAGGGAATGAGTTTACCTCGCCTCCGACGTATTTGATTGCGAAGTCAGAAGGGTCGCCGTGGTGAAAATGTTAATATTTTCTTCCTAATCACACACCTTGACCCGGGTAGCCAATGATCTGTATCTGGCTCTCTGGCTCGTTCCTGGTGTACTACAGCTTGCAAACGGAGCCCCAGGCACAAAAATCTTAATTAAGGCCCCCTTCCCCATGCGCAACCTTCAGACAACGTCGCCGAAACAAAAGGGGGGGGGAGAGAAATAATAGAAAAGAAAACTCTTTACCATTTAGGAAATAACAGCGGCTCGTTGAAAACTCCTCAAAGCTTCGCCTGCATTTGGAATGTGATTGTAACCTCAGGTTGCCTTTTCTATTATGGTGGGAAATAATGTTACAACGTACGGCACCCGTGTTTTAAATTGAAATTTGACAGGTCCACCAAGCAGAGCTGTGGTTGGAAAAAAGAAGGAGACTCAATATTGCATATTCTATCGCGTGGCAGCTTCCTTCCTCTGCTTTTATGTGTAAAGAACTATTGTTGCAAATTCCCTTCAGTGGAAAGCAGTCTTTGTTCACCTGATTTATCTCATGTCAAACATTAGACCAGATATACAGTATCATAAGAGTAGGTGTTGAGACTGGGCCCTGTTTATCTTCATGGCTCAAACACTATATATGTACATGTATATATGTGTGTGTGTGTGTGTGTGTGTGTGTGTGTGTGTGTGTAAACCTATATATATATAGAGAGGTTTGGTAAAGGTCCGGTAACAGTAAGGAGTCAAACTCTAAGTATAGGTCCAATGATCTACAGTATGTTACACAGGAATCATCCAATTGTAACCCATCAATAGTGGGTGTAAATTGTGCTGGCCACTGTCTGTTATTGGATGTGTGTGTGTGTGTGTGTGTGTGTGTGTGTGTGTGTGTGTGTGTGTCATAATTCTTTCACTTTCAGCAGTGCCCCCTGTAAGCCCCCTACAGCCGGAGCAATATCAGCAGCACCAGAGACAGCATGTGACCCAGCTTTACTCATCTCAGCTAAACCCATCTCTGACACACACACACACACACACGTACACACACGCGTGCAAGCACATGCACGCAAACACACACACACACACACACAGGCAAATGCACGTGCACACCTACGTGCACTGTGAAAAAGCACACGAGCTGAAAGGAGAGCTAATAACAGTCTTACCTGCTTCACCGAGTCAGCAGCAGCAAAAGGGAGCGAGACAGAGGAGGGAAACAAAAGGAGTTGATGTGAATGGCAGCACGAGAAGAAGAACAAAACAAAAAAAAGCTTGCTTTATGAGACGGTATTGTGATAGATTATATGACAGGTTATAAACTCATGAGGAGAGGAGATAAACTAACCATCAGGAAATTACAGTCAGTATATACACTTCATGTAGCCCTCTAAAGACAGTGTTGCGTTCATGTCTAATTTGTCACCGCTCAATTAACATGGTTTAATTAGTGTAAACAAATGAAACCACGGCTGAGATGAATATGGCCTTTATCTTATGCCAGTGGTATTGTTAGTACTGCTGTGTCCATATTGAGAGCACATTTACAACAATCCCTGTTGCCGGAGATTTTAGCTTTGGCTTCAGTAAACAGAACTAACATGCTCGAAGCAATTTCTTTTTTCTTAATTTTTTCACTTGCTTCTAGTTTTTTGCCCGAAATCTGACCGCGAGCTATTGATGCTGAATACTTCCAGGTAGAAGCTGCTTATCCTCTCAGCTTTACGCCTGTCTTTGCTCGCCTTTCTTTGCTCGCCTTTCTTTTTGCTTTCTTGCCAAAAGTTAGATGAGAAGACCGAGTATAAAGCTGGAGCTGGGAGGCAATTAGCTTAGCTTAGCATTAAAACTAGAAGCAGGGGGAATGATATTCAGTGTAATTAAATGGGCTTTAGAACGGCTGGTTGGGGGATTCTCTTTTGGCCATAGCCTAACTCCGTATGCTAAGCTAAGCTAACCAAACGTTGGCTGTAGTTTCCTATTTACTGTATATAGATACGAGAGTGGGGTTATTCAATCAGCATGTTGCCCAACTGTTCCTTGAATATCACTTTGTATTTTCATCACATGCATTTGTATTTATCATATTTATATTTACTTGGCTCGCGGCAGCATTTAGCCCCACAGAGCCATACATACAGTAAGCAGTGAAGACAATGAGGTTCATGATCCTTCATGAGCTCCACTTCGTTAAAAATGAAAAGGAACAATATGTCACCAAGACTGAAATCCATGTGAGCTGCACAGGACACCTCTCCCCTCTGCCTCTCTGGTAAACAAGACGTTGTTGCAAACCTGCCACGTACATATCCCAAAACAAACATCCATACCTTCAAAAGAAAGCATTAGGAACCGGGAGGGGGGGGGGGGGCTGATTGGCTTTTTTTTGGAGCGAGCAAAAACCGAGAGATTTCAATCAAGATTTCTGACGGTCTTTAGGATTGGCATAGGTTATCATTACCTTGTGTGTCGGCATTCTAATGCATGTTTTCCTTATCGACGTTTAGCACATTGATAACGCCAGAGAACGGGAAAAAGAATGTCATTCTCCGGGTAAAGGCAGGTCCGTCTCTGGCAAACAATGCAGCTGTCTTTGAAATTATCAGGCTTTATCTTGCAGGGTGTGTGGGGGGTGGGGGTGCATATTTTGAACGTCGGCTTGGGTAAAGATTGAAGTAATTTCCCAAATTTGCCACTTGTAAACAATACTACCTGTCACAAGTTGTGTATGTAGAGCTCATAGTAAGTGCTGGCAGAAGTGTCGATGTCAAGCACGAGAACGGCACGTGATTGAATTCCATTGACATTTCATGTTTTTTTTTTTTTTCTCCGAATTGCACGAAAGCCTCTTACGTCACTGACCGCACCCAAAACATTCGCTACAATTATTAGTGTATTTCTGGAAAAACAGCACGGAAGCTAACTTTTTTTTTGTTGAGGTATTTAAATCATCAACAGTAGCTATGCTTTTAAAAAATTTGAGGGAGCCAACATGAAAAGAAAAAGAAGTTCTACAAAATGTCCAAACTGGTCCGGTT
Source organism: Ophiodon elongatus (assembly GCA_016806645.1). Classification (NCBI taxonomy): domain Eukaryota; kingdom Metazoa; phylum Chordata; class Actinopteri; order Perciformes; family Hexagrammidae; genus Ophiodon; species Ophiodon elongatus. The sequence continues at coordinate 337,757 of JACSYO010000846.1, forward strand.
TGAAGCGTGACTGTAAATCAGTCATCAATTACCAATAATTGCATGTGAGTGATTGCTACAGTATCGGTTATCCACAGCTGCTGTGTGCTGTATGATAAGCGTCTCCTTCTGCTCATTAAATCCCCGCAGCATCTGAAGGCGGCAGGACACATATGTTGATAAATGGCCGCAAATCTCGCCGACTGTCACTTTAAGCAGACAGCGGTCTCATACCCCCAAAAAAGAAGAAAAAAAACCCTGCATTCCACGGCGCTAACCCATGCTGAACTCTTTTATATCGCCAGATGACATCTCTGCCAAGCCTTCCAGCCTCTTGGCGCCGAGAGCTACTTATCATTCAACCTCGCTGAGCGCGGCATTCAAGGAACACGAGCAAACAGACAAAACGGATGAAATGATACCAGACTCAGGGACGATCTGAGGGGTGTGTACCTATGGATATGCAAATAGAGATTACAGGGAAATGGGAATGAAGAGGGGAGGGACTGGCAGCGAGACAAAGTGAGGGAAGGCGAAAACATGCCACAAGACACTGGGAGATTAGGCGGGCTTCACACACACACACACACACACACACACACACACACACACACACACACACACACACACACACACACACACACACAGCACTGTGTGTGTTGTAAAAACTGAACAGCCTTACTGGCAGGCCTCTCTTGTCTGTCACACGGATCACCCAGCTCTGTCCAGATGTGGATTACATCTGCAGCAACGTGGTTTTTGGATCCTGTGGGTTTCGGAGATAGCGCATGGCAACGATGTACAGAGACACGAGGGCCAGAATTATTTTTTATTTTTTTTTACCTCCTCTTACAGAACAAGTGGGTGTCACAGCCGATTATTTCTCGTGGTCGAGACAGGATCTCCATCCCTCTGACATCCAGATGCAGATCAGATTGTCACCGCTCTAAGTTTTGGTCTTTTGGTGTTAGTCATAGCGGCAGCAGTGTCCCGGGTTTTAAAGAGTTTAGCTTCTCATCCATCCTGGAAAGGACTGGAACAGAACAGGAATAGGAAATACCAAATATAAAGCACAACTTTTTGTTTTTGTCAACACTGATCATCGATGATCCGAAAATATCATCTCTGACCTTCAGCAACCCATTTTTGTCATCCCCTTGACTTCACACTGCCAAGAACAGCGCAACAGAGAAACAGCGTTTGATGCCATTGTCCTCATTCTGCTCACACAGTTGCCAGCTCATCTCAAACCGGAGCTCCCCGTACAGTCTGCGCACTCCGAATCCGACACATAGACCATCGCTGCACAGATGTTGCGGGTTGCGGCGTTGCAGTGCAACAACTCTCTCATGATTTGATTGGCAGGCCGAGCCAGACAGCGACGGGGTGCTATAATTACTGATGGTGAGGCTGTGTGCGCGGAAAAAAAACAAACACGAGTCGACACCAAAATGTACGTCGAGCCGAGCTGCACCATTCATCTCAACAGAGGCAACATCCTCGGAGTTGTGCTAACATCGTTCAATCACGGAGGTAATTGATGTTTTTTTTTTTTTGCCGCTACGAGCAAGCTCGGGGGAAGGAGCTTTTGTCAGTGTGTTTTTTTTCCCTGCTCCTAACTCTATGCTTTTTTTTTTTTTCCGCGCACCACCTACCACATGTTGCTCTGGCAAACAATCGACTGCACAGGCAGAGGGGAAGAAAGCGATGAGAGGAAAGCAGAGGGAACAGAGATGCGATGAGAAAGGCAAGGAACTAGGAGAAACCCAGAAAAAACTAAAATTTCAAAAGATGACAACAGAGAAGGAGCAACACAGGGACAGTGAGATGACTGAAGGCACAGAAACTGGGAGTCAGAGTTGAGGAGGAGGAAGAGGAGGAGGAGGAGGAGGAGGAGGAGGAGGAGGAGGAGGAGGAGTGAAGGAATAAGTAATATACATCCAAACAGAGAAAAACACAGGAGAGTGAATGTGTGACAGAGTCGTGCTGGTAGCCATCCATCCAGCACAGCGAGGCTGACACTAACACGTGTGTCAAGCAATTAAGTCAAGCCGCGGTGGCAAAGACATAAATCAACAGCGGACGTGTGAGACATTCTTCTACTTCATTATGCACATGTAAATATTGATGTGAATTTGCAGTGCAGCCCACAGTAGGGTCAAAGGTGGAAGAGAATGCTGCATTAAACATGTCTGGATGTATACATGGCGCAAGAAATGCACCGGAAATAAGGCAGACAAGAAAACAATAAGTCGCATTCAACGACTCCCATAACATCTAAACATGAAGTTAATCGATAGGAACATTATTAACTTAGCTTAGCATAAAGAGTGGAAGAAAAGGGAAACAGCTGGTTTCAGGAAACAGGATACAGTGTGTTTATTACTGAGCTTTGGAAGTGCCGGTTTATTTAAAGTGTGACTTTTTGCGGTCTTTATGCTAAGCTAAGCTAATTGCCTCCTAGTTCTAGCTTTTTGAACACAGATGGACATTAGAGTGGTAGAATGTAATCCCATCTGACGTTCCTCAAGGAAGCAAACAACTATGTCTCCAAAAATGTCAAATTAGAGACAGATTAAAGTTACGAACTCTACTGGCAGCCTGTCACAGTGCAGTCAGTGTATTACTGTGATTCTGCGCTGGCTCCTCTTGTGGGTTGTGTTTTTTTCTCTTGTTTGGCTATAACACTGCCCTTCATACAGTAAGTGGACTGGACACCAGCTGCCACTCTATCTGTTCAAGTATTTATCACCCGATTAGTAATCATCCTCTAGATCTGAGGAAATCATGTTTCGAAGAGGCCGCATTTCCCCCATCACCCACGACCCCACCACACCGGAGCACTGGCTCCAGGATATTATGGGGCCGGTGATGAGGGCTGACCCATTTGTATGTTGCCGAGCGCGCCACAGTAGGAGGAAGGGGCCATTCTTCTGCCATCTGCTCCGCACAGAGCCACAGTTGCCCACTGCCCCATTGATTTCAACTGGCTGGAGGTGCAACTGCTGAGCCAGTCGAGACACAAGGACGAGCATTCAGATCGTGCCAGCTCCGACGCTCGGCTCGGTTACACAAGCTCACTTGTACAAATTGGGGGGCCAAAAACCAGATAGATGACGGTGGAAACAAATGGAGGAATAATGAGCTGCTCAGAATGCGCGATAAATGGCAATACATCTGTTTGTCATTTTGCTGAACTTTCTGCCGTCATAAAAAAAAAAAGCACACACAAAAAAAACACAAAACCCAACTGACTAATTAGACATAGGTTACTTGGTTAAATGTAAATGTGTCATTATTTTGTGAAGCTGGTGGATTCGCCAGCGAGGGCAAGGCATTTCACTGATGGGGCCTAATTAAATCTGGGTTTATCTGCACACCGCCAATGAACCTTGATGAGCAATGCCATCTCATTAAATAACAGTGATGAATAGATGGATGGATGGATAGATGACTGCTTTGACGGGCGGACGACGGATGGATGGAGACACAAAGAGTTAGAAGACATGCGAGCACTCGATGTCGCTGTCAAAACAACCCGGAGAGGAATGCGAATAAAAAATAAAAATTACACAGACGCACAGACACAGTCAGTCTAGCAAACAGCTGGCTCCTGACAGGAGTGTCAACCGGACCGGTGTCGCATCGCTTTATTGGACACTTGGTGCGTGACCGCCGGGCCGCTGCTAAGTTTGGAGCGCCAGCAGACAAACGACAGGGGAAGGAAAGTTGTTGCTGTCAGCGCATCAGCGGCTGACGGTGTGAGACAGGGCCGAGGCGGCCATCGCTGCCTCTTACCTACCAAACCCACGCTCCCGGTCATTAGTGTGACTCCCGTGTCACCTGTTAATAGTTCTAAATTCACGCATAGTGCGACGCATTGTTAAATTAAAGTAATAAAACCCTTCAGCTGAGCGCTTACTGAGCTTGTTATTATTAATTTTTTTGACGTGTAGGAAAGCATTAAGCGCAGCTGCCAATGCCTGCCAGCACTTGTACAATGTTGGCACAGGTAGGCTTTCACAGACTTTTTTTTTCTTTTTTTGTCTTTAAGGCTAAATTTGCAACCAAGAGTAGGCGCGTGGCAGTCATTCAGATGTGACTCAAGAAATAACTAATTGGCCGACTGTGACTAAAAAAATGTTTTCTCCTTCAAATATCACTCCTTGGAGCAATACCTCGTTCTAAATCTGCAGAGTTGAGTCTCACCCAAGATAAGCGGGCCATCCCACAGCTCTCTCGCTCTCTCTCTTTCTCTCTCTCTCCCCCTCATTGTTCGCTTTTCGTCCTGGCAAGCTTCTCCCTTTTCTAATGTTTATTTTTATTTTTTATATTCTCTCGCCTCGAGCGACACAACATGCACGCGTGTCTGCGCTGTCGTCCGGTAGTCCACACAATATCACGTGTTTATCTGTGTGTGCATTAACCTGTCAAATATACTTTTACTGCCGCTCCTCCTGCTGAGTGTGCATGCATGTGCTCAACAGCGTGTGTTTGCGCTCGCCTAAATGCTTTTATTGGCTCTGTCGTGTTATCCTGCTGCTGAGACGCGAGCGTAGCAGTGGAGGGATCCTCACCATCAGCACCACCAATATGGGACCAGCAATACACTCAGGAGCGTGTTGTTTAATGCCTTCCCTACCATTAACTCTCTCGTGTGTGTGTGTGTGTGTGTGTGTGTGTGTGTGAGCGAAAGAGAGAAGCATTTCCTCCGGGGGCCCTCTGGAAGACAACAAACACTTCAAAGGATCCATCCGCGATACTGAGCATGATATCTGCCTGAAGACACGAGGTTTAAGCGCTGATCCGCCACTGTTTTCTTTACGATTAGCCAGGCGGCAGAGCAAAATGTCATTTAGTCTAACACTGTTCTGGTGGATTTGCAGCACTGTTTGTCTTCTTAAATCTACAACAGAAGACTTGGCAAATGAACCCGAGCCCTATGAATAAAACAACAGGCGAGGAGGGAGGTGGCGCGGGGTTAAGGGGGGGGAAGGAGCCTCGCTGGGTTTGAGCGTTTGAGGAACGGCGGTGACGGAGAGGACGGCGCGCGGTGCGCAGCGCGGGAGGAAAGCTCCCGTCCGGCTCCGCCCGTAAGGGGCTATTACCGCGCGCCGTCAGGTGTATTAACACGTCTGGCCCCCGCGAGGCTTTTACCTCCATGTTGCGTTCTGTTCCACGATGTACGATTTGAACCGCTGTGACCCAGAACACACACTTGATCATTAGAGGTGTTCATCGCGGCTCCTGACACTTCGTGACCTGGCTTTACGCCGTTTCCATGGCACGAGCAGGCTCCTGGAGAACGACCTAAAGCAGCAGATCTCCAGCTTTGACTCGATGAATTCACACTTGTAATCCAATGTACATGGCTGTTATTTACTATAAATACCAGCTGCTACACGGGGAAACATTTGGGTCAACCATCATGGGGTAATTGCGAGTGGAACATGTGGGTATCTTTTGTAAGTTTCCGATATCTCCTACTCATAATAAATTGTATGAAAACAGTTGGCAGATGTTATTTCGCGCTGCAACTGGTGATTATCTCAAACAGCACATTAAAAAAGAAAAGAAAAAAAGACTTGATTATTCGAATAACTGCAACAAATGCTCATTTGAATAACTACAACAACTGATGGTTTGGCTTTTTTATTTTCATTTATGGCTCATGGTCGGTTGATCCAACAACTATTGGATGGATTACCATGACATTTTAAATATGGATCTTTGTGACATGTAATGTTTAGGCGCCATTGGGATTTACTCATGAAAATCCCAATGGGGAATATTAATAACAGTCACTGTGCAATCCCCTGACATTTCACTCGGCGGCATCAGCAGGTCAGAGTTTTCTCGTGGGAAAATCTCCACATCCACACGCAGCATTGGCACAAAGTTTTGCGCACACATCCTCGACTCCTCGAAAACAAACCCTAATGACTTGATCCCCGCTGATATTTCCTGCAGTGCCACCGTTGACATTTGTGGCTTGGAGTGAAATGTCTGAACAAGTATTTTGATCAATCAGTTACCGGCACCTCATATACTGTACCTACCCACCGGTCGTGTGGTCAAAAACAGCCGCCGTCTCAAGAGTATTACGACTCCATCTGACACAGACATGGGGGGGTCATTACTCCAGGGAGACGCTTTGGCCCGGTGACATTTCAACCAGCCCAGTCAGTCATTCCTCACTAATGAATATGTTAGAGTCTGGCCAAAGAGAGCCCGTGTAATTTTTCCTTCCTTTTATCACAAGGATGCAGGCCGACACAGCCATGGCATACGTTCAACACTCTGCGGGGACAGACAAACAGGCTCTGCCAACAAGATGGAGTGTTTATGTATTTCCCACCTCTCTGTTAATATTCAAATGCCTCTGCCCACTGGCACTGTGCGTGTGTGCCCGTGGTACATGCGGCGCTGCTTTAGCATGATATCCTATCTCGCCGGTATTGATGACAATTCAATGGGCCCTTCCTGACCCACTGGTGCTAATCACCATCATAATCCACCCACTCACTATGGCTCGCCTCCTCCATAACGGACCACTGGCGGCTGCGTCACCAACGGGCTCATTAACTCGCTGTGTCAGGGGAAGCCTGTTTTATGGTAGAGGTAGGTTGGTGGGCATTAATTAGTCCAACACTTGTCCATATGCATTATTCAATTGTGTAGGAGGTATTTTGGCCAAGGAAAGCCTGAAAGACGAATGTGATTGCTTCAATCCTCGCCTCCATATGAAGTGATTTGCAGTTCATCATACGTTTTACATATTCACATCTGAAAGCTGCTTTCCGTTGTGTGAAGAGCACCAACTTCTTTGACTACAGTCACTGCGGTAACAGCCGTTCGGTTGCTTTTTATTGCTTTATCGATCAGATGAACAAGGCTTGTTGTTTGAGTGAGTCAGACAATGATCAGCACTAAAGGAAAGGTGAGAGTCGGTGTAGAAACATATCAGAGCATTAATGGGTCATTAGAGGCAGATTTTGGCAGACAAAAATGTCTTGGATGACATCTCCATGTAATAAACTGCCCAATCAAGGCTTTAGATGAAGCTCTGAGGCCGACTGCCAGCAGTGATAGAGCACTGGCACATTCAGGCTAAACAAGAATATTTAAAAGGCCGATTCAAAATCCATGAATAGGCATGTGGCAGTGATTCAAATGTTTCCTCAACAAGTCATTGACTAAGGCAGGGATGTTGACAGTCTCAGCAAATGCAATTGTCAGCCTCAAATGTTGATGTGTTGATGTGTTGATGTTTTTTTTTGCTTTTATTATTTTTATATCACAAAGTAATGTACAACGTGCTAAAATCCCAGATAACCAACTGTTTATGATGTCAGCCCCCGTGCTGGTGAACTGTCTGTATGTCAGTTTGAACTTGAGTAATATCGAGTAATATTAAGAACCACTTTTAGTTCCTGGCCACCCACATGGACAGCCTATGGGACAACGGGCACAGACATTTAAAAGGTCCCCCAATCGTCCTATATAAGAGTAAGACACCCGGACTGAAAGAGACACAAAACACCTGCAATGGATGTGGGTACAACATTTGTGTCTGTGTAGTCATTTTGCATCTATTTGTAGTTATTATGCATCTATGTAGTTGTTGTACATTTTTTTTATAGCTGTTTTGTTTCTCTTTGTATTCATTTAAAGTCTCTTTGTAGTTTTTTTTTACATCTCTTTGAAATAGTTTTGTGTCTCTTTGTCGTCATTTTGTATCTCTCAGCTGTCATTTAGCACGTTTTGTGTTGTTTATGTCACTTTTAGTTCAAAAACGTTATCAGTACCAACACTGTCAGACAGAACAGAAAAGTTTTGGCCCCTGGAAAACAATAATATATCAGGTGCTATCTGAGGGTAGCTATATACTTTTTACAACACTGAAATCTGAAAATAACAATCATGACCAAAAAAACTGACAAATATTCAAGACTGTATCTACTGATTTCTTAGCAAAATGTTGATTACGAACATTTCAGTCAACATTTAACTCCAGTTTTACGGTTAACCCAAATACTACATTAGTCCTGCGACAACCATCTGCCAAACCAGAGATGAGGGGAAGTGGAAGGCAATCATCGCTACATTTTATTAACAACTCCAGTTAAATGGCTTAGTGGCAGCAGCAATCTGCAGAGGGCACCTTCAGCAATCAACAGCGTTTGAGCACAGCTGCCATATGAGGTGCACTATGGGTAGCGGGGAGCGCTGAACAATGCGATTAATCCCCCTGGATAAGAGAAAAAGAAGAAATTCTACAGACAATCACGGTGCCACGACCTATTTGCCATACACAGGTCCGTTTGAATAAGTGCTTCATTTAATAATAATTGATTGAGGAGAGTTCTGAACAGCGGACGTGAGGTAGTGCACATGGCGACACTCCCTTTCACTCGCTCTTCTGCCCGCTTTTCCTCCTCTCTCCAGAAATGTATTTTGTGCTTGAGTGAATTAGGTGATCATTTTTTATCTTACATGCCGCGCTGGCTTCTGGAGTTTCTAGCTCCAAGGAAATTGGAAGGGAAGAAGAAGTCGAACATTTATCGCATGCCGAGGTTAATCTCCTGAAATGGTGGGATTTGGTCAGAGGAAGTAGAAAATCCACGCTTTGCCACTGTTATTTTTTTCTCTCCCTCGCTCGCTCTCTCCATCCTGCCTTCCTCATGGTGGAAGTAAAATCCTTCGAGCTGAACAGCCGAGACAAGACGGAGTAGCAATGCATAAATTAAGGCAGTGACTGTACTCATCACTCACTGTCTGATGGGCTGATAATACTGCGTGCTGTGTGATCATCTTTCATCGCTGTTGTTAATACCCACAAAAAGGGGAGCACCTGCACTGTTTTGCTTTGTCTAGCAGCAGTGCATGTGAAATGTTTACTACGACGTGATGGCAGACGGTTTATGATTTCACAGGATTGCTTCTGATTGCTCGGCTGCCGGCGAGAAAAATAAAAACTCGTTGACAGATAGAAACTGTATGCGGGTGTCGTTCTCAATTTAAGTGATGCATAAATACCAGAGCAGTAGTCAGTGTGTCGTTGTTTTCAGGTCTCTTTTTGGCGACATGTCCAAGTTCAATCTCAAGTCATTTAGGACGAGACAATGTCTCAGGCCTTTGAAGGAAAACCCAAGTCAAGTCACAAGTCTTGAAAAGTAAATTACAAGTCTGTAACGTTTACTAAATGTTCAAATTGCTGATGCCTTTAACACATTCTAGTTCACGTTGGCTGAAAACAAGAGTTTCAAAGTCCATTCTTGACCTTCAAAGCAGCAACTGACAAATTAAGTAAAATTGGAGCTTTTGATCACGTCAATATTCTTCATTGGTTTCAGAGGAGATACAAACTTGAGGTGAGATGGTTTAAAAGGTTAGTAATAAAAGTTTCTAACATGGTTGACAATTCCACGTGCTCAGAAAGAAAAGACCTTCCAACATCTACTGAGCAAATGATCTGCTGAAGAAGACCATATGGTCGGACTGAAAGCCCCAGAACAACTCCAGAACAATTTCACTTTAGTGCACCGTAAGGTGGGATGCAGCTTTGTCAACAGCTGTTTCCAAGATCAAGAATGAATCTCAAAATGTATCTTTTACAGCTCCAGGATTTTACCAAGTCAAAACTTTGATATTTTCACTTTCAACTTTGCTTTCCGACTTTCCGAGTCAAATCTTAGATGTTTCAAATCTCGAGGTTATTTTTTGTGACTTACAGTAAGTCTGGCTCAAGTCCAAGTCTCAAGTCTAAAGTTTCTCCATTTACATAACTTATTTCTGAAACTTTCTCCAAAATATTGTCGGAAATCGGTAAGTACCGACGGCAGCCACACACCAAATAAACGCATGTGGAGAATCTTTTCTCCTTTTAATAGTCGGAGTTGTTGCATTCTGCATAAATCCGGTGAAAAGGCCCTGCCATGATTGCGGGACATCTGTCAAAATCCTCTTGCAGCATCTGAAGCCTTCTACCTGTTCTGTGTCATCAAAAGAAAGCATAATTCACCACTGTGTACCAGCCACTTCCATCCCAACTGTACAACCCTTCTTTTTTTAAAGAACTCGAGAGACCTTTCACTATAAACACATGCTTGACAAGACGGCTGCTGCTGAAGAGCTCAGAAGCCTCAGATTAAGTGGATTCGGGTTGGAGATTTATACCTGCACTTTATGGCATTGGCAAATGACTACCTCAGTAGTGGCAGAGTAATTCCATCCTGTCATATTTGTCTTTAGAAACCGTAACAAATTACTGTGAGTTTGTGGCGGAGGAAACTATCCTCTACCATTTTCTTGCTTGTTTCTCTTCTTTTAGCTTGCTCGATTTTTTTTTTTCTCCCACTTTTGGGGCCGTGGAGATAAGTCGCTGATGGCAAGATTGCAGGGGCCATCCATTTACAGAGTGCGGCAGGTGACAGGGAGACATGTTTCATTTTGCCTCGTGCTGCGTGATGTGGTTCCCCCTTTCCCCTCTCTGTCTATTCTCCCTCCTCTGTTCCCCACTCTGAACTCCCACGGCTTTCACCCTTCCATCACTTTTCTTCCTCTCCTTCCTTCCCTTCGTCTTTTGACTCCCCCCTCCCCCACCCCCCCACCCCCTCCCCACACACACACACACACACACACATTCAAGAGGGGTGCCTGTCAGCAAAACTCAACCCGTCAGCTCAAGGGACAGGACAGGGGTAATTGGGGTAGAAGTATGTGTCAATGTGTGTGTGTGTGTGTGTGTGGTTGTGTGTGAGATGGTGCTTTCATGGCAGACATAACTGCCGTTCTCCTTTCCACTACTTACTAATGAGGTGTGACTTGTGTCTTGTGGAGATTTGGACAGACATCATACCCTCCCTCACCCCACTCACACCTCCTAGTGACCCTTCTCTTTTCTTTTCTCTCCCCCCCTCTCACCTCCCTGTCCAGTCAATAGACGCTGGAGATTCATCCCCGTCACCAGACAACGGGTGTCAACACATTGCACATGGCTGGATCTGCCACAGCCAACACTCTCTCCCCTGTGTCTCTCCGAAATGTATCAATACTTCCTGCAAGATGCCAGGTTCATTGGGGAAGTAGCGGCAACAAGCCATTCTTCACAATGCCAAATGGACAAATGGGCGGCAGATTAAATAAAATAGGAAAGGATACATTTTCTGAAGAAATTGTAAGAGTGCTCGCTCGCGCTGAAAAGAAATGTTATTATTTTCTCGTGAAATATTCCAGGGGCGCAGCACCGAACACAACACTGAATAGCTTGGTCTGTCATTTGAATTCCAAGCACCGAAAAGGTGTCAGATTGTATTAGAACTGAAAGCAGTGGAAGCGTCATTGCTAAAAGAATGTGGAATCTCATGTTTTCGCCCAGTAGGAGGTAGAGTTGACAGTTTAATTCAAGTTCTGGAGGCAGTTGAATTAACAGTTGATGGGTTAGAGCTGAAAGCAGATACAAAGGTCAGCTGAGGAGATAAAAAAGCACCCGAAATATCAGTCAATGCAATGAAAGCAACCACATTTCATGTTTGTCCTGTAGGAAGTTGAGTTGTCAGTTTTAATGTCAGCACTGAAAGCAGTGGAGCTGAGCACCACGATCGCATATGGGATATCTAATGATATATTTTATACAGTAGAACAAAAACAGTGAAACATCTTAAACTCTTGTTCACCACATACCTTATTTCAGGCATCGAACCAAAAGAATAAAAAAAAAAAAAACATTGACTTTGAGACCAGGGAACCGGGAGTACAAAAACGAGGACTCATTTCTGGGTCTCATTGCTGCACCACGCTGTAGAATCCTGGTAGTTGATTCTCTGTCTAACCTATTCATAAATAAACAATAAACCCATTCAAACCTTTTGTTGAAGCTGCATCACTACTGTCGCTGCCTGTATGAATAGCTTTGACATTTTCCCCAGACTGACACACAGGATTTCTCTTTTTAAGCCCAGTGTTTTCTGGCTATATGAACCAGAACCTGACCCGCTTTCACCCCCCTCACACCTCGGTCACAGCAATGAGCATTTAGCCAGCGCACTCCCTGTTGCTCAACCTGTCAGCCACTTTAATAAACCACTTGCTCGCCGTGGCGGCTTGTCGCTCGGCAGCGAGACCAGCGGTCGACTATACAAAAGTGCCTGTGTACAATATCTCCTCTCATTAAGTCGGCTATAATGTGTCCCTCAGGCGGGAGTCACACATAATGTGAAGCCGTCTCATTAGCGTTGTCACGTCACTTTCATTTAGGGGCTATCCGACAGCATTACGTGCCTCTTTGAGCGCTCTGGCCCTCCCGGCCTGGTTCAGCATGTCCAATGACTTATTCCTGCTTAGCGCTTCACATTTCCTTAACTTTCACTCATTACGGGTGAATTATGAAAACATATTCCCCGCAGAGTTCTGCCAATTTAATCTTTTGTTAAACGTGTGAGGTAGAGTTGTAATCTAATAAACGTCATTAGTTGGAAATAAGGCTTGATGAAGACAAGGGGATTTTCGAGAGGCCCGCTAACCGCCCTGCTTCAGCCCTGAAAGAAACTACTAATCAATGACCAGCCCACAACTAATTGCTGAAATAGCTTGCACAGACATTCCCATGATAGATTACGGGAACATGGCCGTCACTTTCCATTCCTTTCCTTTCAACTCGAAACCCGTCTGAAAATCAAGCCATTTATATATATATAAACACACATTGTAATAATGCAATGTTCACACTGAGTTTTAATTTATTAACAATTGCAGACTTTGCTAAATAGGTTTACTGTAATGGAATACAACAGTAGTTTAAGCAAATTAGCTTCAACTGCCTTTGGAAACAGTAAAATGAATTAAAACAATATTACCATTGAGCTAAAGCGATCAGAAGAGAGCAGAAATATCCCCCAGGCATAAATGGTAATATGAGCATTCGCTGCAGTGCGTTCGCTTCTATTCATTCTGACATTTAGCTGCTCGTTTAGACAATCGCTGGCGTTTTCACGTACTTCAAATACAACTCCTGAAAAAAACAACAACAACTGCGGCTGTTTGTCTCAGACGTTTTGTCGGAGAGAAAGGCCGGAGCAGGAGAGAGGAAACCAAATGAGAGGGAGCGTGGCCCTGATTGACGGCTTGGAAGCGTTCATCCAAATCAAAGAGGAAATTCGAGAAGAAACCGGTCAGCTGGGTGGCGACGGTGGGCTGGTTATTGATTTGTCCTCGCGGGCCCCCGTCATTGAGACAAACTGAGGGGATATCCCTGGAGGTGATCATTACTGCTGAACGCATGTCAGTGGGCCCATTAGGGAGCGCGGCTGCCCCTGGACTAAAGGGAAGCAGAGGGGTGAAACGCTGTTCACTGATCCTGATGGAAACAATGCAGCACAGGAGACGTCCACAAATAAATCACTGACCGCTCACATTAGCCGGGTAGCTTTATAGATCAGACACAGTCCACTTATGGACAGTATGAAAATCATAAGTAAGGAAGGGGGTACGAAAAGAGACAGGGAGGGTTTTATATATATATATATATATATATATATATTTAATATTATTAATATTTAATTTACTTATAAACACTAATGCAGTGCAAGTGAAAACACGTCTGTTCTGAATTGTCCGAAAGCTTGGCCTGCGGTGTTGCTGCTTGCAGCTTTCTCAAGAGCTGCGAATACAAACAATTTTCACACTCAACGATGCCCTTCCTTCGGTGCTGAGCAATACACCTGCCATGACGTAGTTGCGTCACACACCCAAGTGAAAGCTACTCACGGTCAGAAACACAGGTGAGAGGGGCCTACAGTCTGATTTACGATAAATAAATAGACTTTCCCGATAAGACAAGGTAGGCAACCAGAGTTTGTACAGCCCCTGATCTTATCAATGCGGAAGGGCCTTAAACTTGCATTCTTTCTAATGGCCATCAGGGGGCGACTCCTTGAGGTCCGATTGAATAGAAGTCTATGAGAAAATGACTCTACTTCTCTCTTGATTTATTCCCTCAGTAAACATTGTAAACATGAGTTTATGGTCTCAATCTCTAGTTTTAAGTCTTCTTCAATACAGCATGATGTTCATTTAGTAAATTATGGTCCCATCTGGAGTAAAATATGCAGGGTATGGTTTGTGGCGTGGCTACTATGTGATTTACAGGTCACTACCGCGGCGTTGTCCAGTCTGGGAGTTCTCCATGTTTTCTCCTAGAACTTTAACCCTTTAACAGTGTGCTTTCAGTTCATGAAAGGGAATTGCAACCGCTTAGAATTGTCGTTTTCATTGTTTGGTTATACTTATAGCTCCACCCTCTTGTGTCTGGTTGCAAAGAAACAAGATGGCGATGGCCACAATGACGAACTCAAGGCTTCAAAACCGTAGTCCACAAACCAATGGGTGACGTCACAGTGACTATGTTCACTTCTTATAGACGGTCTTTGGTCTGTAATGATCATCTTTCCTCATAAATACAAACACCATGGGACCATTTGTAATATTTGGAGAACAAGTCTCTCAGATTCATTCCAGATGCATTATGTGCAGTTCACTTAACACCACTTTTGATTGACAACAGGCCAGGCAAACATTCATAGAGAACAGCAGGCTGAGTGCGATACTGCTGACTACACAAACCAGCCGTTTAAGTCTGCTCTTGCTCGCCAAGCTGGGCACTTTTTCAGCTCCTTTTGTCCGTTCAGCTCTCCTTCGCTCCCCCTTCTCCCCTCTTCTCTTTCTCCCTCAACGCCCGTCGTCCTACCTCATTTGATCCCACTTCCTCTCCCTCCTCCATCCGTCCTCTCGCTCTGTCCAAAGCTGAGACAAATTAAACGAGTCCCCCCCCCCGTTATGGTGGAAACATAAGCCTCTGGCAGTGCTCTATTAGACTGGCTGCTTATTTGTTAACAGACTGGATTAATGTGCTGTACTTGGTATGGGAGGCCACCTGCTCAGGCAGTGAAGGGTATTCACAGGCTCACCGGTCCGCTCACTAATCTGCCTCCAAGGATGATTGCAGGTTTCTGTGGCATGATAAGGTAGCTAACCCCCCCTCCCTCACTCTCTCTCACTCTCTCTCTCCGTCTCTCTCTCGCTCCAGGAACCTGAGTGAATGGTTACCTTCATCACCTGAGGGGCTCTTGACCCCTCTGGTGCCTTGATTCCACTGGTTAAGATGGCGCTGCAGTTGACTTTTTTTGTCCTGTTTATTTATCGCCAATTCAGTTTTCTGCTGAAGTGCTCATGAAGATCTGGGAAGAACTCCAGCAGATGAATTTCATACTTTCTCACATAATTTGTTTATTGGACATTCTGGTCCAAGGTGGAAGAGAACGCGGCCCCACCTGCCCCCATCGCCTCCATCGTCCTGTGCGACTACCCAGTCGACACGGCGGGGGCCTTGCACTTCCTGGGCTCCATCGTCAGTTCCTTTGTCAAAGGGAGAAAGCACGACAGAGGATGCACTTCCTGCCACAGCTGAGGAAGTTCAATCTGCTTAAGACAATGATGGCGCGCCTCTACACTGCCACCATCGAGTCCATCCTCACTTCCTCCATCACCATCTGGTACAACCCCAATGACAAGGTCACAGTGTGTCATTCGCTCTGCGGAGAAGGCCATTGGCCACAATCTGTCGTCCCTACAGGAACTGTGCACCTCCGGGTGCTATAACAATGAGAAAGGGTGTTTCTACAAGACATGGCCACACAATTAGCTAATAATAATATTGGACTTTAGTGCTGATTATTTCCAACTAAATTAGAAATTAATTAAACTACAAAACCCAATTCAAATATAGTGAACCCCTCCAGGGTCTGGAGCCCCTCTGGGTCTGGGGTCATTTCCCTGCTTTATCCAGTCTTATGTAGGTGACACTCTCTTTAAGCACATCTTGTTTCATTATCATAGAGAAAATGTAA
Organism: Ophiodon elongatus; assembly: GCA_016806645.1. Lineage (NCBI taxonomy): Eukaryota > Metazoa > Chordata > Actinopteri > Perciformes > Hexagrammidae > Ophiodon > Ophiodon elongatus. The sequence continues at coordinate 353,641 of JACSYO010000846.1, forward strand.
AATGCAAAACACCAACAGGACACAGGCTGTTTTGGACATCAAGTATTTGGATTGTCATGTCTTTTCTCTATTTTAGGTCAGGTTGGACTTTAACGCGGATAAAAATAAATAAAAAAACACTCACTCAAGCAACATAATAGAACAACAACTCGCTCAAAATGTGGCGGAGGTGGTACCATTCGGATCATGTGCACACACGTGCATGTACACTTTCACGGCACCTGTTTGGTTAATGTGCTTAATTGTGGCCAAATTCTTACAGGAATAGTCAGTGGTCGTGTATATAATGTGAATCCCTGGATAATAAATGCTCATCTGCAATTTTCATGTTCATAAACACCAGCTGGTGATACAAAACTATATTTAAACACTGGAATAGGAGGCTATTAATGACCTAAACGGCTTTCCATATAATTGATTGCAAAAAAAATGTCTCCCTTTAGTGAAATTTTTGCAGTCGAAAAGACGTTACCAGCAGAGACACTCTTTATTACACTATTTATTTTGAAAGCGCAATGACCAATGGTGTAATTCCACCGCTCACTCAGTCAGTGACCTTATGATAGAGTTTTTGCGTTTATAGGGCTGACTCCCGCTTTGCTGCGATCCAGCCAATCACAAACTACCCTTTTCTTTCTTTTCCCAGTTCACTATGCTCATTACGATACAGCGGCACCACGTCGGCACAATGCCTCTGCCGTTACAAATGACAGAAACGCTTCTTAGAAAATAGTGTTTTCCATGAAGACCCACGTCAGAGTTTTGTCGGAAGCTGGAGGCGGGATGAAATTTGACAGAGGCTGTGGCTGCCAGTTTGACTATTTTCGAAGAATGAGTTTTTTCAGCAGATAGCAGCAAATGGGAGCTGAATGGAACTGCACAGTAAAACCCAAATTGATTTTAAGCAATGTCAATAGCTTGACTGTTTTTAAATTAATTTAAATGAATCCCACAGTGTTCTGTAAGCGAGCTGACTTCAGACGTGATGAATTACCTGTGATTCAAAGAGCTTACCCCTCTTAGCAACAATAAAACACATTTAATTGATTGACAGAGCAGTAAATAATGAGTCAAAGTTATGTTACATTGATTTCAAATCTACACTACTGTAGGGTAGTGTTGAGGCGGAGTTTATAGTAAAGCTACATTCGATGGTGTCCATGACAACCTTGTGAAAATGTAATTAGTGTTTACCTACGCTATCATATAGCATGTGTTCACACATGCTATATGCCCTAGGCATATAGGCTTGTGCCCTAGGGTGCCTTGTGGCACCCTAGGGCAGTGCTGCATGTACCAAGTCAGGGAAGAGAAATGATCTGTGAATCCTTAGGGAGCAGTCAACTAATGTGCACCGAGCTCTGTGGCCCTGTACAACCTGGATAAGTGGCATTAAAGAGCCCCTTCTCTATTCACAAATCTCTTTTTCTTCTTCGACCGTGTCATTGTCCGATGAATTCAGAGATGTCGTGCTTTTTTTTTCGTGCTTTTTTTTTGGCAGACGATCTCTTAAAAATGGTTGGAATGTTTAAAGACGACAGCTCCGTTTATATCCTGAATTCATCATGATGGGACTTTTAAACCTCATTTTGTCTGAAAGTCACTGGTAATTGACCATTAGCTAAACCCCTTCCCCCCAAACCGCTATTGTCCAATCATTGCGTTTGCCAACCACGTCGGTTAATCCTTATCCCCAAAGCCTTTTCTCATGCAATGTTAAATGTATAACATGCAGTTTGAAAATAAGAAAAATTCAGCATTAAACACACAACATCATACCCTCAGTTATGTGCTTTCTAAGTATGTTTTTCTGTAAGCTAGGCATGCAAACAGGGTTCTGTCAAAAACAAATTACTAAAAAAAACTTAGATTTTTATTATCATACAGTGATCTATGTAAAACTAGGGTTAATAAGACACAGAATGCTGTTCCTTTAGTTCAATGTCCTCTATATTGATCAACTGGTGGGGGTGCTGGCTTTTGTCTGACATCAAAGACCCACTGTTTTAACAATTCTTTTTAGTAAATCTGCCACTATTATCACTGCCAGGCATAAATACAGTAACTAGGGAGCCTTAGAGAAACATAGTTGTGGCTGGACAGTAACCCAGAAGTTGTGAAAACTTGCTGAAACTCTTGCAAGATGCGCTGCCCAACAACATATCCTAACCCCAACCATTCAAGGTCAAGGCCTGACCTCAACCATTCAAGGTCAATGCCTAACCTCAACAATTCGAGGTCATGGCCTAACCTCAACCATTCAAGGTCAAGGCCTAACCTCAACCTTTCGAGGCCAATGCCTAACCTCAACCATTCAAGGTCGATGTCTAACCTCAACCATTCAAGGCCAATTCCTCACCGCAACCTTTCAGGGTCAATGTTTAACCTCAACCAATCTAGGTCAATGACTAACCTTAACCATTTGAGGTCAATGACTAAACTTTACCATCTTGCGAGAGTTCCGCAACTTGTAGGTTTCCTTCTAGACATGACTGCAAAATACCTGCAAATTCTGCAGAAATGGCCAGACATTTAACACTGACCATAACATAATGTATTCTCTCTAAATATGAATTCTAGCCTTTTTCATACCTCAATTAATTTGTTTCCAAAGGGAGGCAGACTGAGAGCAAGAGCAGGCAGGAAAAGGCTCAGAATAATAGAATCATAGCGAGATGAATATGATGAGAGGGAGAGAGACATAGATGGGCGCCACCACTCTCTGTGTAGTGGGGTGACAAAGCGCCCCGCCCAAGGCTACAGCCGTCATAAAAGCAGTAATAGAGTGAACACACATTTTCATTAGCTATTGATTCATTTCCAATTCTCCATTAATTTCGGGGGGCCATCACCGCACAGTGGCCTTTCTCCTCCCCAGGCTACGTTCCTCAGCTCCGCCTGACATAACCGTGGTAATTACTGCGCTCCCGCCCCGCAAGCTGTTCACAGTCTCATACAGCAGTAAAAATTGAATGAGTATTCTAGAGTAAAAAAAGAAAAGAAAAGGCAGACGAAAGGAAGAAAGGAAAGAAAAAAAACATTGACAGAGAGGGAGAAATCAAAGACAGCAAGGCTATCACCTACAGGCGTGCGGTTTGACAAAACGGAATTACAATGGGCGTTGTGCTATTTCAGCCTTAATTGTCAAAATGCTCAAACTATTCAAAGCTCCGGGTGTGCGCTGCAGCTGTGGCTGCTACAGAAGGCACAAACTTTTCCTCAGAAAGTGAGGCGAGCGAGGAGGCGTGTAATAACAAGCACCAGTGACTGAGAGGATGATTCAACGTCAAATAAGACCAACCTTGAGGATAATGCTGGAGTCCGAAAACACAAGCTAACTACGCATTACACACTTCCTGCGGACGGTGATTCATCCCTCGTACGCTGTGTACTTTATGGGTATATGATTCTCAGTGGCTGACAAACATATCATATGATGAATCACAGCAAGCTGCTGACCTGCTCTTCAGACTGCAGGGAGCTTTATGTCAGGGAGATTGTGCACACAGGTCCCTTGGCCTGTTAGTGAGAGGTCAGCGACTGACTCAAGTGTCAGACATGATGAAACACACGTAATGAAATGTGTACAGTACACGCACGCACACACGCACGCACACACAAAGACACTTGTGTGGAGACAAACTGAGGGAAGGAGAGTTCTTACCTGATCAAGATAACATCGAGGAAGGCATTAAACAAACACAGAAAAAAAGGGAGCGTTTAATATTTTTGACTTAATTAGCAATTAATACAACATTTGAAATATAATTAGATCAATATTGAACATCACAGGAAGAAAAAAAAGTCGAAATACCAAGCAGACTGGGAAATCCATATACAGTGGAAGACACATGTTTAGTGAGTGAGGAACATTACTATTCTGCCATAACTTGCACATGAAAGCATCAGCGTTCGCTTCACTGGAGGCTACCCAGCAGTGTGGAGAGGGGAAAAATTAACTCCACCGGGTTCATCTATCACCCTAGCTGCCTCCTATGCTCCACAAAAGATGAAAAAAAGGGGGGGGAAACAAATGGCAAAGCAAATCAATTACACAAAAAGAAACCATGTCACCTGTCAAATATATACTCTATTCTATGTCGGCGTTTTCTTTTTTCTTTTTTTATTCCAGCGCCGCACACTTTCGAAATTGAATTTTGAAAACCTTATACATTATTAACACCCTTCATGCTTCATCATTTTATCGAGGTGGATTCTTTTTCTTTTTTTCTCCCCGCTCTCCTTCCCTTCTGTTTGGATGAGACAAAATCTAATAAACACGGTGTTTGTTCATGGCATCTATGCATCTTTTTAATCCCACGTAGTAAGAGCCGGTGACCTGAATGAAATACGCCAGGGAGCCCCTTCAAACTCACAACGGGTGGGAGGAGGGAAACGGAACAAGAGGAAGAAGGAGCGGGAGGAAAGTCGAGCGTCAACCACACTTCACATTTGAGTCCCTCAAATAAGAAACCCCGTGATATGGGCTTAAGAGGTTGGACGGAAGGCGCTAGTGTGGCTAACTGGGGAGAAAAAATACACATGAAGAGTTTTCATATCCGCTCAGATTAAGGGTAGTTGGAAGGAGGGTGAAATAACGACGACGTTGTCAAGGAAACAAGTGCCACCGCGACACCTTAATCTGGAGAAATATAATTGGAAAAGGAGTGATAAACATCTTCCTATTTTAGTGTGTGATGCACTGAACGGTATTTGAAAGGAAGCCGCCTGAGCACTCATTACTGGAGTTATTGTAAGAATAACACTAATGAATACATACGGAGAGATGTCCTCAGGGGCTAAAAGAAGGAAGTCTGATGTATTAACAGCCTTCTAGGGCTTTTTTACAGGATAAAGTAATGCTTAAAAAAGGCTTGTTGCACGCTCGCGGGCCGCATACAAATGTGATGAGTTAATGTCAAAATACCACTCATACAGGAAATGGCTCCGGATTGCTCCACGATGCAAATATTTGGATCTAACGAGGTGAACAGGTGCACGCCACACTCGCTGCGTCCCCTCCTCTCTCCGGCCGCACGCGCTCAGTTTGTATCCACAACATAGGCGAGTCGCACCGTAGGACACGGTATCATTAGCGACTCAACCTTCACAGATGAAAAAAGAAGTCGTAAAGAACTCCGTGGCAAAATGACATGCAAATAAGGAAGAACTCAAGAAATCTTTGCCATCTCTCACCAATTATCTTGTTAATTACAAGCCATTGTGAAGGGCTCCTACTGTCGACGGGCTCACTGATTATACAGTGCATTTGTCCCCACTTTCCACGGCCTTATCAGTAATTACTACCTGCAGCTGCAGCTCAGTACAGAACAGGCTCGGCCATCTTGGGACAAAAGGGAGCACTGGGCAATTTTGAGAGATTCTGGGCCTGTCAGCGCTGCACATATTTAGTTCACTCAGTAGGAGTGTGTTGCAGGAGAAGCCGGGTCTTCTGGGAACTCACTGAGTTGCACGTGAGTCACATAACAGTCAACAGTTCCCACTTAACACCTCGGAGCTTGCTTGAACGGTGCGATATATAACATTTTAATCACTCCTGCTCTTGATTTAGCATCGAAGTCGACTACTGTAAAGAAAGAACTAATCTCAAAGAGAACTTTTAGCATCTACTTGGTTCTCTTACCACACAGTGTGCGTCAGAACAGGCGGCGTTATTCACATCGAACTATCCTTTGACAAGTAGGGTAGGGTACTAAAAAAGAGGTATAGTTTGCCTCTTTTTTCCGTTAGCTAACATGCTAAATAGCTAGCTTGATAATTTGATTTGAGTTACTAAAAAGGAAAATATTCTTCACTAAAAAATGATAACATGAGCTGTGTCAAAGTTACTGGCTGTTTGAGAGGTGACAGTTATTACGCATGGACAAGGTTTTTATTGTTTATTGTTACTAGCTAGCTAGTTCCTGGGCATTTTAGTGATTTGATGCTAAAGCTACTGTGCTCATTGCAGTACGTCGAGTGGGTTTCTGTCTGTACCTCAGCAGACACGCTATGATGACAGTGACTGTATACAGAGGTCAGACCCCGACAGTGATGTCTCTAGCTTGACAAGGTAAAAAAATAAAATAAGTGTCGGCGCATAGAGAAGGCAAGAAGATCGCAGGAAAGAACACCAGATAAAAGGACAGCGGGGCAAGAAGAGCGCAGAAAAGAACACCAGACAAAAGGACAGCGGCAACCTTTACAATACAGGGTGACAGGGTGGATTGCTTCATGACAGAAGATTAGGGTAGAGAGATTAGGTTTCCAACACAATATACTTCTCTGAGACTAATGCGAAATCATCAAACTCCACAGCGGTTGTTCAGCAGTAGTTCATGTGACGTAAAGCAGTAAAACAAATGCTATGCTCCCAGTGTGCTTGTGGCAGCAACTCTTGCCCCTTTTTGCTACTTGTGCGCAAACGTGAACTGCAGAGCATGATCCCTCAGGGCCATGGCGTTGGGGGAGCCCCTCAGGCTGTATTTAGCTGCCATCTTAGTGACTGTATCCCTAGGCCTGATAACTCTCTGCCTAACACACTGCATTCCTCACACCAGGAATATTCAACAAGCTGGCCCCCGAGCCCGATACAGGCCTTTTACATTTTTCTATGACCTGCAAGAGGCTGCCTGCAAATCACACTGGGGTTATGGACTGTCCCTGCCCGACCCGTTATGGGAGCCAGAAATATGCGTTAATCAACCACCCGCAAAGCACCAACTTTTTGCATATTAGTAGCACAATTGTCAGGACTGAGGTCTGAGACTAGCGGAGTGTGTGTGTTCAAGAGAGAGACAGAGAGACAGAGAGAGAGGGGATGAAAAGGCGGACTATTGCAGGCAGTGTTTCTGTAAGTTATCAATAACTTGTGTAGCTGATGCACACCCGGAGCTTTGAATAGTTTGAGCATTTTGACAATTAAGGCTGAAATAGCACGACGGCAATTGTTCACGCCCAATGTAATTCCGTTTTGTCAAACCGCACGCCTGTAGGTGATAGCCTTGCTGTCTTTGATTTCTCCCTTTCTGTCAATGTTTTTTTTTCTTTCCTTTCTTCCTTTCGTCTGCCTTTTTTTTTTACTCTGGAATACTCATTCAATTTTTACTGCTGTATGAGACTGTGAACAGCAGTTTTTTTTGGAGCCCCCTGACAAAATACCCGGGCCGGAGGCAAATTAGCAGTCAAGTGCTATGTGTGAACTGTTCAAAGGTGCGAGCGGAGAGGCTCGCCGATGCATCACAGACACACCACAGATATCTAGCAGACTAAATATCTGGACCTGTCGAGGAGCTACAGCCAAAGAGAGCCCAAGACACTCGTGAGGAAAGACCTGGGGGGGTCAGAAAACTGAAGAATTCTACACTAACAACACTTTATTTTACTAAAGGATGAAAACCTTTGTTATATAACGGTATTGAAGCACTTTTGTTTTATTAAAAACTAGTGCAATGTTGTGTTAGATCAAATTCATCGATATTCATTAAACTTTGAATATTTTCTTACTGAATTGCTGATATTGCATTCATCCGCCACATGATTAAACTCTTTCTGATGACAAAATGTGCTTAATTTGTAAAAGTTTCAAAATGACAACGTAAAACACAGAATTTAGGTAAACATTGAACAGAATCTTGCAAAAATTATTCATGGGGCCATAGAAATTACAACTAGAAAAGCCATTATTCCTGTTTCTGTGAAATCCTACTCGATGGTAATTGGAGAACACTGGCCTCCCAGCTGGAGGTTACAGCAGTAGGTTGTTTTTTTTCCCATTCTGTTCCTGGCTTTGGGGGTCACAACCCGCACCACTCCACCCACCAGCACCCAGAGAGGAAGACTGGCTCTCTGGTGCAAAGCAATGCATATCATTGGTGCAAATCTATTAAAGAGGTGGTAAAGGAGGGGATCACCTTCGATATCAAAAGGTGGGTGGGGTGTAGGACGTGTTCCATTTGACTGTCACCAAGGCCAGGAAAGGTTGAGGAGGGCATTAGGTATGATGACTCAGACCAGATGGCTCCACCGTTAGGCTATGACTTACGGGAGGAAAAAAAATAATAAAAAGTGTGGCCTTCATCGTTCTCTGGACGCGGATATGCACCAATTAATGACTGTCTGTAAAAAATACAGTAGCTTCAGTTTCAAGTACCCTCATGGGGGTTATTTATGATCTCGACTTGGTCACAAGTCGTTTGGCAGGGGTAGTATTATGACGCCGTGACATGCTAATGAAAGCCAAGGCTTCTTATCACTCCAGTAAACCCGACACTCACAAATATTCAAAGCTCTTCAGTGGCCAGTAAATACACAGGATATTGTCTCGCTGGAATTGGTGCGGAGGCAGCAGTGCGTTAGACTGCGTGTGTGTGCGCGCTCTTGCATACGGTTATGAATAAGTGTGCCGTGTGTGTGTGCGTGTGTGCGTGTGTGCGTGCGCTTGTGTGGCTAGTCAAACAGGAAACAACCTGGCGACCTTCAGAGGTCAGGGCTCCACCGTCAGCCGATTAATCACAGCCGTGTCACGCTCCTCTGCTGCCGTGGAGACAGACTGGCAGAGCTCACTGTGTTTAGTGCCGATGTCTGAGTGGCAGGTTAGACATCTACCTATCGGGCTCACTGCCCACATGTCGGCTCCATCGCAGGACAAATCCCCAAACAGGTCATCAAACGGAGCATCAGTTGCTGAGTAGCCTATTATCGGCCTATAATTAGTAACAATCAATGGACATACTTAAAGTGGCAAGTGGGAAAAAAATACTTTTGTGTTTTCATTGTTGGTGAGCTGTTTTTGTCCTCTTACCCCATTTACACTTGATGAATTGCTATTCAAAATAAGCCCAGTGAACTGCTGCTGGAATTGGTTTGAGTATGTAACCATTTCTGTGAGCCATTTATCAGAGTATTAATTTGCAAGGTGTTGACCCTGTAAGCTGCGGTGACAAAAAAAATAGTATTTGTAATTGGCCTTTGTTCTCCCTTTTATATTAAAGCAACAAGAGGACTGTAGTTTCAGACCATTTTTGGTCTGACGGGCTTTTATTGTGAAAGGTAATAACGGAAAAAGTGGATCCGCTATGTGCTGCCTTGTGAAGGTTGAGAGGAGTAATACGATTTGCTATCTTCCAACCACTCAGCCTGCCCAGTTCTTACACAATATAGTGCACAAAAACAATTTGCTTTTTCTCTGCATAATATTCATGTTCTGTGTGAAAGTGCTCATGACAAAAACAACAGTTTGGACAAATGTATAAATTGTATCGTACAAAAATAAAAAAAGCCCTGGTGTGTAAAAGCCTTCAGACCTAACCAGCTTTGGGAATGTCAACAAAACCTGAAATTCGTCTGGATATGAGACACCTAAAATAAGTGTAAATGAAGGACTCATTTATTCCTGATGTGGGGCATGTCACTGATCTGATCGCAGACTGAAGAGGGGAAAAACAAATCCATGTTTCCGCCCCAGATCAGCAAGTTTCGAGGACATTTTCAACACCTCGGTGGCAACTGGATTTCTACCTGACCTCAAGACATTTCTGGCCTAATCACAAGTTTTGTTAAGAGTTATTACATTTGAGTGAGGGCTTGATAACGAAGGTGCTTACTCACCTTGCGGCGCCAGCGGGGCATGAAAAAGGTTATTATACAGGCAGAAGAAGAGTATGCCGTCATTCCACTGTGTCAAGCTGCTTCTACTCTTTCACGAGGCGCAGTGTTTTATGTATTTTCGTCATCGCGTCGCCTTCGGGAGCAAGCAGTTGGAAATTGGTGATGAGTTGAACTATCGGAGTTGAAAACTGCGATTAGTAGTCATGGTATTTGCTTCAATCACTGAACTCAACAGGCCTATATTTGGGAGAGGCATCCATGGGACCGGCATTTAATTGCTTTTTGCACAAAACTCATTTATTTAAATCAGTATAAATTAATTGTATAAAAAGTCGGCTATCAATTAACATATCAATTACGAACCATTTATTTGATCCAGCTCTGAGACAACGTGCTCTTCTTACGGCACCCGAGGATTTACGGCCTCCGGCATGCCGACACAACACCTGCCCGTCAGCGACCGGCCTATTTTACGTATTAAAAGGTAAAACAGACGTAATACGCGTGTGTCTTGTTTACGTTCTACGTGCTAATGCTAAATGCTAGCAGAGTTTTGGTGAGGGTTAGGGTTAGGGTTAGGGTTAACTTACGTTAGCTTTTAAGCCATGGGCAACCCATGGCTTAAAAGCTAACGTATGGACGCAAATCACAAACTAGATTGCAACTTTCTTTGCTCAGGATTCGCGCCCCTACACACGTCATTGAGAACTGGAGCTTTCCCGCTATGTTGCCCACTTTGGAACCGAGATACAGCAATCCTCTTAAAGTTTTTACAGACACAGCGATACTCTACAACCAAGAGGGATTTGTTTGAAGAGAGGTCTTTATTATATATTTGTGAATAAGGGCAGTTTGTTATGTCAAATGACTCAGAACATGCTGAGTTCTGTGTTTTTACTACGAGGGTGCTGCTACAATTTTATTTATTTTCTTCTTTGCAGTGCTTGGAAATGTAACCCTCCAGTTGACACATCTCTTTTATTTGTTACTTATATTGAATTAATAAAAGATGATGGAAGTAAATTCATCGTTTTTTTTAAATATGAATTCATTACAAATAAAAAATAACAGATAGTCACAGTGAGAAAAAAATCAATAATTTTGATGCATCAAGAAGAATCGCTAATCGTTTTATAATCGCATCGTAGCCCTCTGACTAGGAATGGAATCGTGAGGTGCCGAGAGATTCCCAACCCCGAGTGAGCGCTGGTCTTCACATGACAATATTCACAACCTGGATTCATTTTTTCACGAAAAAACAGGTTTGATTTCTTTCATCTCTCTTTTTTACCTTGGAGTGTAACTCTGATTGAATCGTAGAGAATCTAACAAACGTAACCATGTGCAGCACGTCCATATTGTGTCTAACTGACCTGCGTTCATTTATCAAAATGTGAAGCCGCACCCGGCAAGTAAAAGGGACTTTGAATTGAATTTTCTGGTATATTCTTTTACATCTGGAATTAATTCAAACTCGGCTGGACAACATCTATAGGTGGCTCTTAAAAATGTAGAGATGCTTGCGAGATACCGTCAATGTGTCTGTGTGGGAGGGGCGGGGGGGAGAAGAGGGAGAGATGAAGTGATGGGAGACGGATGGAGAGACGGATGGATGAATGAAGGGGAATGATGAAGGGGAGGGAGATCTCTTCTGCGTCCCTGATGGGTGTACAGGTATAGGAAATGGGGGAGGGAGGTGGAGGGGAGGGGGGAGCATGAGGGTGAGCAGGCGAAGAAGCTTGGTGGGAAGGGGAAGACTGGATAGTGAGATGGAGGGAGGGAGGGAGGGAGGGAGGGATGGAAGTGGAGAGGAGAAGAGGGAAAAATGCTCCAGTGGCTCCACTTGACAGCTGAGTGAGAGGGGAAGCAGAGTGGCTACTCTATGTAATTTGTTAGCGGGTCCATGATGCATGCAGGCATGAAACCGCACCGAGCCTGGCGAACACAGCACCGACTAGAAAGAAAAAAAGAGGGGGAGACAGACAGCGGGGAGGAAGGAGGGAGGAAAGACGGTGGGGGGGAGGGGGGGGGTCGACAAATCAGGTTGCATCGAGGGAAAGATCAGGTGTGGGAAGAAGAGGGGATAAAGACGGAGAGCCACGTCCTGCCCCGTGTTTCCAGCCTCTGCCGGCCCGTCCCCATCTCCTGTGGCAGAAGGCACAGGAGATGGACACAAGGCAGGGCCATTGTTTGGCGCAACAGCGTCCGCATCCGAGCTCGGAAATCATCGTCTCCGTCTGCGTCGGCTCGGCGGCAGGTGCGTCTCATCACGGCACGAGCCGCCCTGGATGCAGCGCAGACTCCAGCTTGTCTGAGACGCTGCGTAAAAAACGATACAAATCTGGGCATCAGCCCGCTAATAATGACGCCATGTTGATGTGGGACCTATTTTGTGTGTGTGTGTGTGTGTGTGTGTGTGTGCGTCAACGTGTGTGTCTGCGGCTTGTTGAGGTGGGACTGATCCAGGATGCCATGGCAGCTGTCTGCCATAATTACCTGGGAGCCCGATCGCACACACAAACGCACGCATTACGCACACGCGCGCTACATCTCCGCTGATTACCTCATAAGGCGGTTTGTCTGATTAGCTTCCATATTTACACCAAAGACTTGTTATTAATGAACATGTGTTCGACGCTTCGCTCCATGATACTTTTGTAACTCTCCGAACGTTTGAAAATAAATCTTTAACAATGGCTGAGGAGCATCACTGATTAGACGCCGCGTTCAAAACACCAAGGCCTGTTTTGATTAGAAAGCGGTGGTTTGCTGCGTGTGTGTAATTTTGAATTTGAGAACAGGGTTTCACGGCCGTTCGGCGTGCGGGAAATGTGAAAGAGCGGGAAAAGAGGTTGCCTGGCATCCCGCCGCAGACAACTTGGAAGAGCACAGATATCACCAGACTGTATCAGACTGTATTTTTTTTTGGGGGGGGGGGGCATTTCTACGAGACTGAATGGTTCCATCAACCGAACACAGTCGGCTGTCACACACATTACCACACACACACTCACACACTCACACAACACGAGCCACAATCCCACCCACGGCTCTCGGCCCACACCTTTTTCATTAGCATAATGAAACTAATAGTTAATTAGCTAGTGTGGATCTCTAAATAGATCACAATATATAGGAACACACAACAATGACTCCCCCCAGCTCGGGTGCACTCCAGCCATACCTCACTTAAATGCCACTAAGTTGGAAAAAGGAAAAAAAAGAGGGCAGGGAGTGTCAAAGTAAAACTACTGTAACAATCAAACTGACAGGAGTGGGAAAGTGACATGAGGAGGGATGGGAGTTGGACAAATGGGGGCAGCAAAGGAGGGTGAAAGTGCAACAGGGCAGAGCAGAAAGGAGTGGAGCTGGAGAGAGAGCGAGAGAGAGAAGGGGGGAGGAGGGAGGGATTGTGGGTAGTGGAGACGGCGGCCTGCTCTGTTTTCTCCAGTCATGCCTGTCCGTGTTACCTGGAGAGCCCGTTTCTCCCATTTGTCAAGGCGTCAGGAGGCGGTTGCCGCGGCTACCTGCAAACTGCTAAAAGCTTTGTTTAAAATGGCAGGGGGAAGAGGTTAACCTCACGAAGGCGTTCACGCTCAGCGCGGGGCTCTCCCAGACGCCAGAGGGCGTACAAACACGACGTGAGGAAGAAAACGACGAGCGCCACCGGCAAAAACGCCATAAACCAACCTCCGCAAAGCAGAGGAGGAATTGTAAATGACTGTGAACTCACATCTCATCTTCATGTACAACAATATTGCCTTTGTACGAGCCCTGTAAAGAAACAAGTCAAGTATTACATGCATCATAAAGAAACGAGAGGAGAACATCCTGTAAAGCATTCGATTTGTCTGCCAAAATATACTCAAACGTCGATTTCTTTTTATGACCTCCTGTGTCTACAGCGTTTAAAAACATATTGGCTGTCTTTCTAAAAATCCTTACACATGTGAATAGTGCTCTTAATGGTGAACGACAGTCGTGTCGGAAAAGCTCTGATTGAGCACCGTTACAAAAATTCCAAGCGCAGCAGCGACCACTCGCTGTGGTTTTCTGGCGGGCGCTCAGCGAGCCGGCTTCCCCTCGGCGAGTATAAACTGAGTTTAAGAGACCTTCGAGACACTGGGAAGAATGTGCTGGGAATAGGAGTCAGCACAGGTGCAGGAGGGAGAAAAGCAAAGAGTCTTTAACCAACACTTGTGACCAATAACAAACCAATTTTTGGACACATATTTCCGTACGGCTGCACTCGGGGCTACTTCTGCTCTGATGAAGGCCCGGAGCGCCGGAGCACTTCCTTGTTGCTGAAACGCATCAGGGTCAATCGAAAAAGGAGGGAGTGAATAGGCTCTAACTCCTGTGGCGCTCGAGTGATCACGCAGCGCGCTCGGAGCCGGAGGACGACAGGTACAGAGAAAGAGAGTAAACACTGGGCTTTGTCTCTGCGGGCACGCCTACACAAGGAGAGGAGGATTTCTCTCCCTCTAATCCTCCCGTTTACAAGAGCAGCCACTTTCCGGGGCCATTGTGGACGGTCGTCTCCCTCCATTTACTCCCTGCATGGCACTCATTCCAGCTAGTTTAACGCTGCCTGGGTTCCAGGGGGAAGGATTAGGACGTGACGCTCGCGCCCCGGCTAGTGTGGAAACAACATTGACTGCGGGGCCCCTTCCGCCGCTCCCCTCTCCTCCTCTCCCTGAAGGGCACACTTGTGGACTTTGAGAAATTCTCCGCATGGATTTGTGCCGATTATCGGCGCGAGCGTGCATCCTGAAACCAATCAGGGAGGGTTTGAGCTGCAGCGGGAGGGGAGCAGCGGAGCACTACCTTCAGAGGACTCGTCTTAGTCTATTTACTCCTATTCGTTCGGCTTTTCTTTTTTTTTTGAGACTCAAATGCAGATTTGGGGGGGGGGATGAATCTTACCCTGTTCATCTGGCAACACCCAGACTCAGTGAGGGAATGAAGGAATGCAAACAGCAATCATCACCTGAGCATCTGCGCTCCGCATGGTCACTGTTTAACCTCGGGGAGTTTAGGCGTGCCATTCAAATAAACAGACTCCCAGGGTTCCATCTCGTTCACGGTGTTGTTCAAGAATAAGTGCATTCCCCAAAATGTCAAGCTTTTGCCTTTAAATTCTGGATTCATTAGTTTTACTGTCACTCAGCAGCTGATGAGTGAACATGACTTGAAGTGCTTTCTTTTGGACCAGTTAACTGTTTCACAATGATTTAAATTGGCACATTTGTAGCATAATGATGAAAGCTAAATCTAATATCCATATCAACTTAACCCCCCCCCCCCTCCACCACCACCTCCCCAAAATTCTCCAAGCTCTTCAGCCATATGGTGGAAAAGAGTCACGTTGAGATAATGGTGATGAAATTAGAGTTTAACGGGGAAAATCTCTCCCCCCCCCTCCACCTCCCAGCGCTCGCTGATGGGCAGCAGAGTGAGTCAGTGGATTACCCGGTTCCACGGGGCTCACAGCGGAGGGCGAGGCTAATGGCACGTCGCTTATTGAAATGGAGCGCCGCGGATTTGACCCCACGCGCGGGGCTGGCGTCTTTTCATTTCGCCGGCGCGGCTCGAACCTAAAAAGGCGATTACAGCGGAGAGCGAAGCCATTAAAATGCTGACCTTTTCCCTTTTGTGAGGGTAGCCGCGGCGTGTTGGCAAAACGCCGTAATGACTTGCATTAACTTGGTTAGCATGATCGAGTGTTTGCAGTGTGTTGAGGTAAAGGGCAATATGTCATCTTAGGGAATGAGTATGCACACACACACACACACACACACACACACTAATACCTCTCAATCCTTTTACAGTGTATCATATGAACCGTAAAGAGGGAAATGACATGTCTGAAATGTCAGCGGCCTTGCCTTCGTCCCTGTTGCCGGTCCAGTCATTTGTAGTTTTCCCACAACCCTCAGACTTCATTGGGGTGATCAAACCACATCACAAAACCAATAGGATGCAAACCAACAGGTTACAGTTCATCTACAGACAGAATTCATTTTGATGAATCAATGCCCAGCGGCTTGATTGCTTACCCCCCCCCGACCCCCCCCACACACCCCACCCGCCCACCTCCCCTACATGCCATTAGCAATTGCTGGAAGGCATTGTCCTCTTCGACTCAGAATGAATTGGTCAGAGGTACAGCCAGTGTCCTTTTGTGAATAAATCACTCAGAAATGTCCTAATTAAGTCTGCCCGTTGGTGAGCGAGGGAAGTCAGCCGCCGACACGGGGAGAAAAACCACAGAGAAGAAGAAGAAGGAGAAGAAGAAGAAGAAAAAGAAAAAAAAAATCCAATTCCTTCTCTAAAAAGCGGAACAATGGCAGAGATGGCCGGGCCCTGGCTGACAAAAGGGAGAATTCACAACGGCTGAGGCGCGAAGGCATTCTTTTTGACTTCCTATTATGTTTGCACCTTGGAGATGTTGGGATCTGATTTTCCAGCACGCTGTTCTGTTCCAATCTCCCTCCATTCACTCGCACATCAGGCCATTATCATTAAATACGTGTTTGATTTCCCCACAATGCACTCGCTCCTCACAATGAACAGAGACGTGGAGAAGGAGGGGTGGGTGGGAGGGGGAGGGTTGGGGGGGGGGGAAGGGAAGGGAAAACACATTAAATAAATGGCCTATGAGTGAATGACAACAATAAACATATTTGCGCTGGGAGCAATGAGCAATGTTCATAGTGATAAATGATGTGTAGAGGTGGATCGGGCCGAGATGCACTGCAGGAGAGAGAGAGAGAGAGAGAGAGAGAGAGAGAGAGAGAGAGAGAGAGAGAGAGATGGGAAGGTGTGGGGGGAGCTAATGAAAGGACAGAGAGAGGTAAAACAGGTCATGAAACAGACTCAACTGAACGGTACGATGGTGCCATGTGACCTTTTAAGCTAATTTCGAACAAAAAATAAATATGACTCAGTGAGTGTGTGCATGTATTCACGAGAGTGTAACGAGACAATGCAACCGAGTTAATAGACCACCAGCAACTCTGACAGATCACGGAGTTGTATCGATACTTCCTACCTTAGATAGCTTTGAATGATCTGATCCATGTGTGCCCTGCATTCGAACGCACCCCCCCACATGGAAGCGTATGGCGGTGAGGGGCTCCGTGGGGCTGCATTCAGGCACCGCAGTGACGGGAGCTAACTGCTAGCACAAGCCTGCTGACATGCTGATGTTCAGCAGGTAAGATCTACCAGGTTCCCTTTCTTAGTTTGGTGTGGTAGCATGATAACACCCGCTAACTGGCATTAAACACAATGTGCAACGCCTGAGGCTGAGCGTTGGGCTCATGGTGATCTGATGGCGGTGCTTTACGTGGAACGGCCCGAGATCACCGAAGCCATGTATCCTCTGGGGGTCTTGAATAACTTTCCGATTTCACGGCACTCAAAATCGATTCAATCAAACAAAGAAATGTAAAACTTGTTGGATCGCAAAGTATTTTAGATTCATCCTCTTGGGACCATGAAGCATCGTCAATGTGCATTAAAAAAAAAAAAAACATCCGTCGGCCTCTACGAGTAGAAAACAAAACGCACGCCACTCGCTTTGTCTCCTTTGTGGTGCAGGGAATCAATTCCCCTGAATATCCCGGTCCTGCACACATTCATCCCATCTGCATTGATCAATATATCGATCTATCTGTCACATTGTCATACGTGGAGCCTGATATTGTTTAAACTTTTCCTTCCATACCAAAGCCCGACATTCAACAGTGGCAGTTCTCTTTTCCTTTTTTCTGCTTTTTTTACGTGCGTATTCCTGTGTGGATATTTGGTCAAACAGAGAACATGACATCATGTGGAGACACTTCAAACGAGGCCACAATGGAGTTTGATATCACACAATACTTCAGTTGGTGTCAGTCACTTGAAATCAAAGAAGAAGGACCGCTTTCTACTTACTGACAAACAATGACGGGTGGGGGGAGAAATCTATTATGGAAAAGGATGTCAAGTTTTCCGGTGACAGTGGCCTCGTTAGACCAGATATCAGCGCAGCTAGTAGACAGCTTGCGTTTTTGTAAAGAAAAAAAAATAGTAACACCGTATCATACTTTTCCTTATACTTTGGAAAACTGACATTTGAGTCCTCTGAGGACACACTCTGGGAAATGTAGGAAAACACTACATTAAGCTACCGAGCAAACATTGAGGGAGGGTAGCGCCACAAAAAACTAGAACCACTCTCATTGTTTCAGTTTAGATCCCCTTCAGGTCACAAATCTCCCATGTTGCTCTAACCTCCAGGCAACCGGCGGCCCATTAAACCCATCCGCAGACGTGCATTGTGGGAGAAACAGATCAACACGTGCAGCAGCACTGGACCACTTATCCAGATTAGGAAGCGATGCCTGCTACTCCGAGATACTATGGACCTCTGGGGGCCTCTAAGTGTGTTTATGTGTGTGAGAGAACATACAGGTGGAGCAGGAAACACAGGATAGAACCTAAAACTTGTTAAATATAATGTTGTGTAACACGCGCCATGCCGAGATGGCTAGTGATCAAGAGGGGAGGCTCATCATCGCCCCGCGTCGTGAGATAACTGAAGAAAAGCCAGGGCACTATGGGTAATGCTGCTGATAAATAGCATTCAGCAGACATTAAGGCGCTATGATTATCTCTCCCGCACTGCGCCTCTCTCTCCCGCTATGCTAATTATTGTGGTGTCGCTCTGAGGGGTATTTTCTTTTTCTCCTTTTTCTCCTCCCCCCCCCTCCTTCCCCCTCCCCGAACATCTCTCCTCGACACGAGTTTCTCCCTCCCGGGATCTGATATCACTTGTTATCAAATCATCAAAACTGGCTCTTATCAGCTAAATCACCGATGATTAAGTGAAGCAATGGCTGATGACTGATGAGATACCACCAGATGAAGATATTATTAGCCAGAATCATGGGCTCTTTGTTTAGATGTTTCCTCGCAGACAGAGCTCTGGTGATGTCGGCTCCATGTCCTCATCAGATGGCTGAATGTTACGATTAATTGGACAGGCTTTGACTCGCATGTGTTTAATGGCCAACTGAGAGCGAAACAAATGGAAGTACAGTAGTCTGAGAGATTTTAGTGGTCTAGTAGCAGACTACACGAGCTGTTAGTAGTCGTTCGTCCATATTTCATGTCGTCTCCTGGAGTGATAGACAGAAATGTGTCTGGACATATTCCGTCGCCACGACTAATGGCAACAGAGCCGTGACAGGTCAATTATACCTGCAGCAACGGCATGAAGGACATCCCTGTGAAGGTTGGAATGGACAGATAGTTGACGGATAAACATCGCCTCCGCAGTGTTTATGCACAACAAATACGTTTTCCGTCCTAATTTCCACACATTTCCATCTGGCCACCTCAAGCAAAACATTTGTTTGTAAAAGTGAGAGATTGAGTGGAAATGAGTCCACTCGCGTCTCTCGCCGGTTTGCCGCCGTGTAGATACCGACAACGTCTGCATTCACTCGATCTAGCGAGTCACACATTGGCCGCATTAACCTGTTTTAGTACAGCGGTATGAACCCAATATAGACAGATTTCACTGTGATTTGATTTCAGTAAGTGGGTCAGAAAAAAAAGGTTGACGAAATAACAACATAAGGATGTGGATTTGGAAAAAGATTGGTAGAATGTATGCTTTGTTAGGTGTGTCCGCAAGACGACGCGCAAACAACTTTAAAATGTTTTGTTTTCTGCATTGAGTTTGGATGGATCGGTGCTAAGCTATGCTAACATTGTAGCTGCTCCGTCAACAAGCACAGATATGGCAGCAACGTAATTTTTTATGACATAAACAGTTTATGGTTCATACATCTCCGTAATAATATGAGGGGCTATCGTAGAGCTCTGGGTGCACTCAGACGGCTACAGTACATTTTGTAACTCCATTTCTGATTCAACAACGTCAGTGTGAACAGGAGGCAGATCGGACGCAAATCTTCGTCTTATTGTGTCTTTGCACTGACTTTGTCTGAAATCACGCAGCATGAAAGGTTTGCTTCGCGTTTGGTGTAAACACACAATTAGTAATTTGTGTTTTATCAGCTGTAGCTTTTTTTGCTTATTAAGCTTAAATGTCTCAAGGGCATGATGGCTACAGGCGTTCGCAAAGAAGGAGGCTGAAACGTTAGACTAGTCACCGGTTGATGATCCACGTAAAATACATTAAACAAAAGACACAAAAGTGTTCATGTATGACAGCGTAAAGCTGAAGTGTAACCATTTGATTTTCACCTTTACCGTTACAAGAGAAAAGCTTTTCATGGTGATGACTCGTCAATGCGTTGAGCAGTCTTGGATGACAAGTTTGTCTGGGAGTTGCTCGAGTGCCAACTTCCCCAAATCCAATAAAAAGCCAGACAAAGCTTCTCATGTTTGCCTAAACTCTTATATTATAACACCGAGCAGCTTCCACACAGACACAGAGGGTCCACGCAGCGGCTGTGTAAGCCTGAATCTTCTTTAATGCAATTTGCAACCCCACAAAATATGGGCATGAAATCCCCCCCCGGCCTTTGAAGTAACACTGGGTTAGGTTATGGACATATGTAGCTAATGTTTAGACGTTAGAACAGGACTGATCTTGTGTTTCTGCTTCGACTCACAAAAAGAAATATCTGCCACTGCAGCGCCGTGCACACTTCAGCATGTGCTGAAAAAGTCTTCACTCAAGCCATAACAATATAATTAATGACTTTGTATTAAAGCATGTGGTATAAAAAGATACCCTCCGTCAAGTCATTAAATCTAGATCATCAAAATCCACAGCGCAATAACTCAAACATTTTCCACTGAGCACCGAGAACATGCAGTAATGTCATTCATACAAAAGTTATGGACCAGTGCTCAAATACACAGACGTACCAGAAAAGTTATTGAATTGGAAAAAGAGAAAAAGTGAATAGAAATACAGAAATGTGTGTGCACTCGGTATAAAAGCGTGTGGAAATTGGATGCCAGGCTTTGTAGATCCCCGTACCGTGATAACGCACACACTCCATCCGCACGTCGTGAGCGCAGCGCTCACAAGTTGTGACTGCTCAAAATGAGAAAACACTGAACTCTAACTTAAACCAGAACAACCCCCCCCTCCCCCTCCCCCTCATCCCAAAAAGAATAACTGAAAATCATTTGGATTTAAAGCTGAAAAAAAAACAAAAAAAAACAGAACTCCAATCTGATGACTAGCGGGACATGTGAGACACTCGACAGCCTTATTGACTTCTCCCCAGTCTGCATGTGACACCGCTGCTGTCAGCGGTGAGACAAGGCAACATTCTATATTCCACCGGATGCCAGCCCGATCTGTGCCGCAGTAACGCTGGCTGCCAGACGGCTTGAGATGAGCTCAGGCGACGGGCGGGAACACCCCCTGGTTCTTTCAATCGCACTTCCAGGAGCAGCATCCTCCCTCCCAGGGCCGCTCATCCCTCCGTGTTTGAAAAAAATGAAATAAAGATGATTTTACGTGCGGGCTATGCTGGCGCTGCTTTCTGAGGTAGGTGGTAAATGAGCGGCGGTGGCGGCGGCGGCGGCGCTGGGAGCGATGGCGATAGGGTTTTCCACGCTGGCCCGGTACGGCGGTTCTGATCCCGGCCCTGAGGGAGCGGCAGCTCAAGGCATGATGGCACGGGAGGGCTGACACTTAACACGGACAGGGGCAGGATGGGGGCAGACAGAGAAGGTCACAAGGTCCCCCTGGAAGTGTGTGTGTGTGTGTGTGTGTGTGTGTGTGTGGGCACGTGTTGTGTGTCAAGCAAAACTCAAAGGAGCTGGCGCCACTGGCACCGAGCCAGAGGAGAGAGTCTGAGCTTTGTCTGTGTTTGTGTGTGTATTTGAAGCATTTACTGTATTGTGTGTGTGTGTGTGTGTGTGTGTGTGTGTGTGTGTGTGTGTGTGTGTGTGAGAGAGAAGAGGTAATAGAAGCTGACAATAGCGAGGTGCGTCCCCTAACTCTGAGTGGACTGACAAGGACATGTGACAGCATCCAGGCCAGCTCAACTGTCAGCGGTACTCACCGAAGAGCCGCACTGATGACAGCAGACAGCGGCCGAACACCACCTCTCATGGAGCCACTACACACCGCGTGTGTGTGTTTTTATATATATTTACAGCCTCCCCATCAGAACATTTAAAGCGATAATCTTATATCACTTCTTGGACCCATAGCCGGCTTCAGAGCTCTTCAGTGTGCTGTCGCTCAGGTGGAGGCGCCGCTTCCCCTCAGACAGGAAGGGATGCGATCGGCGGACCCAGCAGCAGCAACGCGCTCTTTAGCTTCAGAGGACGGATGACAAATGGGCGAAATAGCATGAGAACGTGATGGCCACCGTGGCTGAGCAGACCGAGGATCGGGCACACGGACTCTTTAATGTCAGTTTAATGACAGTGTGAAGTGCTGCAACGATCAGTCGATGAAGTGATTAATAAAACACTGAAATTATCGATTGTTGAGGCCGTTTTTTAAAGGAAAATTACCAAAACATTTGCAGGTTTCAACCTTTGTTTTCTCCTTTGTTTGATACTGGTGTGAGTTGAATAGGCTATGTTTGGGTTTGGGATATTTTGGGCATAAAAAGGACAATTTAGAGATGAAGCAATTGATACATTTAACAAAAAATAACTGGTCAAATAAAGTAATCATTAAATGAACCCCTAAAAACCTGAGCGGTGTCCACTGTGACCACGAGTGTCACTACGGTATCTATATATATATATATATATATATATATATATATATATAACTAAGTATGATTGTACATCATTGCTTTCGCACTATTGAAGTGAACATTGTTCAAATGTTTGCCACTCTCATTTCAATACTTCTTGGCCTATACTTTACAAAATCGCAGATCCCATCTTGCACAATGTTGATCACCAATAACTCCGTTATATATCTCGCACTCTGGCGCGACACAAACAAAGTTCTTCTTCAGAAATCTGGCCCCGCCAGAAGAAGCGGCAAGTATTTTGGAATTTTATTTAATGTTTTTTGCAAAAATCTTAAATTTCTTTCAGACCCTGAAGCCCCGTTTTAATTGGGACTGAGTTAACTTCCTGCCCAGTAGAACTTCACCGCCACTTAAACGGTGAAACGGTAAACTAGCGCTGCTTAAAATATATGTATATATATATTCTTTAAAAAGGGTAAACAGATGTTCATCACTGGTGGCAGCTCGAGAGCTGACCCTCATGCTTGGGCTTCAGCCATCAGTTTAGGAAAGATACTGTAGCAAACTGTGAGCCTCACAGTCAAGAAGCCCCCCCCCCCACCCCACCCACAGCCCCACCCCCCCTCCTTGGCAACCCTCCGCAGAATTTGAAATGTTAATGTGGCAAGTATTTAACAGTCTCCTGTGTCTGCATGCACCAGAAATCTGTTTATTTCATATCAGCCACCCCTCCTCCTCCTCCTCCTCCTCCTCCTCCTCCTCCTCTCGAGAGACAAAAGAAATTACACAATTTAGCTGCCACTTTGTTGTGATTGCATTTCCCCAATCTGATGGGATTCTTTAGGAGAAAAGGAAAGCCAGTTGTTTGCAGGTGCTCAGCTGGGTGGGGGTTGGGGGAAGGGGGCCGGCTGAGAGGTGATGTCTGATGAGGCCAGCGCACACGCAGATATTCATATATGCATGATACATGTATGTAGAAATGCACCCGCATCCACGCGACGACAGCAGCGCGGTACCGTGGTAACGGAGGCCAGCGAGCAGCAGCCTCTTCTGGGGTCTGGCGGAGGGGGGCTGCCTCTGCCACTTGAAAGTCAGCAGGTTGCTGTGCTAATTAATGGAGCATGACTGCTGTCCTCAGGCAAATCCTCTCACACACGCGTATACTCGCATGCACACTGACACCCACACACGCACATTCACAAACACACACACACAAAAGCGCAGGCACACAGATTCACTGACAAAAACAGGCACAGACAAATATGACAACTTTTAGGGGAGCGAGTGTGTGTGTGCGTGTGTGTGTGTGTGTGTGTGTGTGTGTGTGTGTGTGTGTGTGTGTGGGGTAATCAAGTGACATGCAGCTGCACACTCAATCAGACTCAATTGGAACCCAACACACACACAGAGACACACACACTCACACACACAACAACAACAAGCACACACACATGGCAGCAAACAAACACTTCCAATAAGCTCAAATGCACATACATTTCTACTTCTATTTATTCATTTATTTTTATTTCTAACATTTATTTTAACTAACTGTCAACTGCTTATTCATAACATTAAGTGAATTATTCCAACAATTTATCCGTTGCTTTTAGCTAACTATTTCAACTGTTTATTTATTACTTTTAGCTAATTATTCCAACAATTTAACTTTCATTTTTAGCCAACTATCTCCACTGTTTACTCATTACTTTGAGGTAATAACCATTTATCAGCTACTTCTAGCCAACTATTTGAAATGCTTGTCCAGGACATTGAGCTAACAATTGTGACTTCTCCGGTAGCTTGCTGACTAGCTATCGTAATTCGTATCGATGTGTAATCCAATATGGATGTAATTTTTTCTTCCTAACACAAATATGTGGATATATTTAAAGACATTCCTTCTATTTCGAGCTACCCCACTATCTTTTCACATATACCCCCTGGCACCTGCAGAGGTATGAGAAGCCCTAGTTAGGAATCCCCGCTGTGCACCACGCTGAATCTCCTGGCTACAAGAAAGTCAATTAACTAATATTCGCGGTCGGGGGCTTCGACCAGTTGGTTTCAGTCCCGCGGCCATGAGCTCACACGTAAGCTCATAGGCTGCTTCTTCGAGGGACCACGTGTCCCTACAGTTCTTGAACAAAGTCACCCTTGCTCCAACGCACTCAGGTCCATTAAATAACATTCACTCACACACACACCCACACACACACACACACACACACACAAACAGTATAATAACCCTGGAAGTGTATATGTGTTTATCGATGTGTGTGTGTTGAGAAAGAGAGCGGGGGTGGGGGGGCGGGGGGTCAATGTCAGAGGCTGGTATCCTTGTGCAGTGATGAGCGGGCAGGCAGCTGACACAACCATGATTATACAGGACCAGCTTGACCTGGAACAACACCACTAAAAACGACACACACACACACACACACACACACACACACACACACACACACACACGGCTCGTTCACTGCGAGAGGTATAAAACGGGACAAATAGCAGGTTGGGAAATATAACAAGGCCAGATGGGACCATGCAGCACATACACCTGTTCAGAGTCACACAACCTGTCGGTAGACAAAAGCCTGCGGTGCCCGACATGAATAGCACCCTTGTTTTCCGTCATCAGGATCGCACACGCTGTCATTATGAATCACAGGAAAGGAGCATTAAACAGGGTAATGCCCGTTAGCGCAGCATTAGATGTTCTATCCAGGCTGATTATGTGAGGAAACCCAGTCACATTCACACACGGATGTCTCAGGCTGCCATAGGAGGTGCCAAGCTGCACGTCAGGAGCTGATCTTCACGCTCATTCATACACACCAATGGCCCGATTTGGGGTTCGTTATCCGGCCCAAGGACCGGAGGAGCCAGGGATCAAACCGCCGATCTTCCGACTAGAGGATGAACCGCTCTGACTTCAGAGCCACGGCCGCATAGGACTACATTTGATGATGATGATGATTATTGAACACTTTTGGGCCGTTTCCGTCTAGATAAAAAAGAAAATGTTGTACTCATCTCTCATTAGACAATAAGTAGAGTACACAATAGGGGAAATAATGGCCGCAAGTTTGAGGAAAGTTTGACAGCTTGCGTTGCCATCGGCGTCTCCCCTCCCGCTACCGCTTAAATGCACGGGCTTACCGGGGCTCAAGCCCGATTGCCACAACGGGACACAAAGGCGGTAGGGTTTTTATTCAGACACAGCTGCCACGAGAAGAGAAAAACTTTTTCTAGCAACTGCATACCTGCCTGAGATCTGTTTCTCGAGTGGAGAGTGAGAGGCATCTGACGCTCGTAAAGAGTAGGCGGTTCTCTCCCTATTTGTCACTGAAGCTTCGAAGCCCCAAAAATGGTACTCTGGGAAAAGCCCAATACCACGTCTGCATTCCAGGCGGCACCGAGTACAAAAGTCTGTGCAAAATCAGGCCCACTTCATTCTTCATCTGCCGAAATGAAGATGAATTTGTCTTTTCAAACAGTGGTTTCCGCCTTTCAAGAAACCTCACGGGTGGTGGTGGTGGTGGTGGTGGTGGGGGGGGGGGCTTCCCCTCCAGCGAAGTGACTATCTGACACCAACCCAGTTTCCAAATGACTATAATTTTGCTTTAAAGCTGAATCCTGACCCAGAATCATAATTCATTATCAGCGACGCCGAGAGAGAATGAATCGGGGACTCCGAAAAATTACTTATAAAAGCCATCAGTGGTCTGACAAGGGTAGTAAATCTTGGCTCGCACTCAGGTGTGACTGCATTGTGCGAATCAGGTGTTAAATTTGGAATTAGCTGCTTGCTGGCTAACAACACATACATCACACTAATGCAGTTCTGTCATTGCTGCGCTCGCCCTTAATCAGGGCGCATCTGTGTCCTGATGAGGCGCCGCGGCGCTCTATGATGATGATACACACACACCAACACGCAGAGAGGAAGTCCCCGGAAGCCGAATGTTTGCATTGGACTCCGCCGTAGCGCCGCGCAGGAAGAGGATCGGCGCGACACGCGGCTTTAGTTTGTCGTCATGCAGGTTTCTGATGCTCCGTGTCCCCTAACGGGGAACCACAGCTGGATCTGTGCACTGTGTGTTCACTGGAGTTCAGACGCCATGGCCACTTTGTTGCACAGGTTGATGTTACCGATGCTGAGAGGGCAGAGAGAGTGTCATATGTTAAAGCAAGTTGTTTTGAAAAAAGTCTTATGTTGGTTAAAATGACAAAACAAGGTTGGAATATTTTGTTTGTCTGTATAAATGACTATTTGCAGATTAATCCATTTTTTTTCCCCAGTCGACAAATATTTTCATGGCTTTCATTTCTATCGGACCTCGCTGTTAATAAAAGGGAGTGTATGAAAGTGACTGACCCCAGATGTAAAACGTCAATTGAACAAGGATTTTTGCAAATCACAAATCAGAAGTTGAATTGGGTTGACATTATTGTGACAGCTGCTGTCTATTTCTCTTTTTGTTACCAAAAGCTACTAAATTTAATGTTTTCCTGAATATGACCACGGCCCAGAAAGAAAATGGCCAAACTGATACGTTAATCCTACTAGCAGAGAATAAGGACCTGTGAGCGAGGATGAATCGATGAGAGGCACTTATGATTATTCAGACCTTTATTGGCTCCAGAAATCACCTTGAAGTCAATTCAAAACAAATCTTTATGCTTCATCAGGGCTACAACAGCTTGAAGAGGCACTGAAACGGTTTGAAGTACCTCTCCCAAACGACATTTTTCTGTTGATGTGAAGTACTTGACTTTTCTCTGAAGTACAGCTTTGTGATTCATGTCCCGCCAAAAGAAAATCTAAATAAAAAAAATAATCAATGGACACTTTTTATTTGTGTTGCTGAAGGCGGTGTGATGAAAAAAAAAAGCCTGTTGCTTCCTTCATACAGCAGGTTTTTTTTTTTTACACCTCACCTCACTGATTTAGTCTATTTGGTGCAATAATGATGAGACCCATGTTCTGTTCAAAGGTAATAGAAGGACCAAAAGAGAAATCTGTTTTCCAGTAATGGAAACACGGAGTCCTGTGTTAGTCCATCCCAGAGTGTCTCCCGCCCATGGATACAAACACGCATTAACAAGGCCAGTTTCTGCCGCAGCCTCCTTTCTTTCCTGGTGGCAGACTATTAGCCATGACCTCGATATCCTTCATTTCCACTGACAGAAGGTGGCAACACAGTACGATGGCAGTGACGGCAACAGAGGCAGAAATAACTGGTTTCAAAATAGCTTTTTTTTTTTTTTTATTTTCGCTCGGCCCTGCGATGGCTTCCTCTAAAAAGTGTATTCGGTTTACATTCTGTTGTTAACGGGCACAAAATGAGACGCTCCAATGACAAACGGGCCTTCATTTCATAGAAATTATCCTGTGACCTCCCAATAGATTGGAGGCTGGCAAACAGCCTGAACTGAGGCATACGATGCAAATGAGGACGAGGACGAGGACGGTCGTTGAGCGATCGCTTTCAGTGACGCAGTATTCTGCAACGGACCGACACCAGAACGCGGGCGACGCGACTCGCATCCCGTCGTCAGTTTCACGCTGTTCCACCGGCGGTGACGCACCAACAAACGTAGCAATGCGCCAACAAAGTTGTATCCAGACCCAGAGCTACCACCGATACAATTTAATATTAACTCTCAATTATCTGATAGAGCGTTTCTATTTTAAGCGGCGCTGCTTTTCTTGCCTTCATGGCACTCGTTCAGCGGTCAGGAAACACGCAGACCGATTGCATTGCGTTGTAAATTACATCACGTGATGAAAAATTAAACAATTTAAGAGCCCGATATGATCAGAATCCTAACTCATGTATTCACTGGCTAACAATGATGTTAAAGGCGAAAGGAATAGAGCTGAAGGGGGTTTCAGTAACCACAGATAAGGTTCCTGCACTGAAATGTCTCATTTTAGAAGATGATAAGAATAATAATATAATGGCTCTTTTGATTGACATCACTTCACACCTGAATTAACTGAATTTAAAGCTGCAGGACAATTCAGTTGCAGGGCAATTTATTTTTCTCAAATTTTTCTTTATTTCAAGATAAACTATTTTCAAAAGTAAAAATATTCTTAAATTAAGCCTTTATTTTATTTTATTTGTCATTAGAGTAGGTATTATTTATAATTCATCCAGTTAAATTTGAATAAATATTGTTGAGATATATATTACTGTGATGGTCCGGACCTTAGCATGAGGACATTCTCTCAAACTCGACCTCGTAGAATTTTAATTGAATACCCCTGTTCTACTTCCTCCCACAAAGAATCTCCTCCAAACTCTCATCCCATGCTGCACACCGCCATGCAGCACTACCAGTAGTTGGCGTCACACCTGACCATGGGACGGCTCCATCTGTGACCGGTTTGTCCCGGTTCATCCGGGGGATTATCAGCTATCAGCCGCTGACTTTTCCGCCGGGGCCGACTCTCAACTCATCTGCTCCCGAGCAGCGCTCCACTGCCCGTCATAATTGAGGCCGATACCGTTCCCCCGTGGCTGCCATCTTGCAGTGCTTTTACTCCCGCCCCCCTCCCCCCCAACCTTCCCCATCTCCCATCCCTCTGTCTCCCCTCCGTGTGCCTTATCTCCCTGAAAACCTTCTCTCCGGGCCAGGCTGGGAGGGAGCATTGGACCTGAGCTTGGTGGGCAGTTTGTAGTCTCCTTCTTTGAAACACTGAAAGCTTGGAATACCAATATTATTATTGTTTGACTGAAGTCACTGATCGCTAATATTTTGGCTTCGAAACAGGTCAGAACAGGCAACCTCTTCCAAAAAAGGGGCCAAGCGGACAACCACCAAACTGTGTATCAGGCAGTAGTTCAGGCTAGCAGAACACGGGCTGGAGAGCTAGGGCAGATGCAAACTACAATCTGGGAAAGTGTAGCTAGAAAGGGCGTGGAGATGTGGAAATGTGGCTGGAAGAAGGGACAGAATAAACAAGGAATGAGAATTAGCATAAACACAGCTGAGACACTGTGACACCCATTCAGTGCGTTGACGATGTAGTTCAATTAGTGAGACTTTTTCTTTTTTTTTGTCGAAACACTGCCAAGAATTTTGTCCCCTTTTTACCAGGAATCAAAGTCCTCTTCCTCCGTCAGACGGGAGTTGAGCGTTCAAAGGCTGCAGACTGCAGGTTGACAGCGTTTTTTCCCTGTTTTTTCCCCCTCCTCCTTTGATCGGCGGCGATGTCAGACGGAGGACTCTGTCTTTGAGGCGCCAGCGTAGGTGAGAACAGCTGACAAGATGGAACGGCGCCCTTGCTACCGTCTATTAGCGGTAAAAAGCTATCTGCTAACGATAAACCCTCCACATTTATGCACACGGGCGAGACGAGCCAGGAAGTGCTCTGGCAGCGGCGACCTCCGCGGAGTCAACTAACAGAAGATCTGAGGTTAAAAAAAGGCTTTTCACTGAGAACAAGAGATAAGGACGGTAAAGTAAAAGCATTCTCTTCCCCTTCCATTCACGGGGGCTGATAAAACACAGGAGCCTATAACCATAGCATTTTACTTTTATGCCCTAACAGCATATTATGTCCATGCGTCATTGCGACCTTCAGATTGAAGAGCGTGTGCTCTCAGGAGTAAAAAGGTAACTAGGTCATCTGTGCAGAACGGGCCTCTATTCAAATGTTAAATCACCTTGCAAGAGGAATGAGCCGTTTCTGCACGTATTGCTGAAATGATGGCGGCAATAATACCTGGCGGTTAAAATGAACCATCCGAACAAGACGCTCTGACCCAGAATCCGCAGTCGAGATGAGGCATCACAAAATGAGAGAAAGAAAGATATTACGTACATTGTATAACAGCAACAGTGGCTTTCCTCTTTTTATACATATCCCGTCTGCTTGCAAATACTAGTAATAAGTTAATATGTTGAACCGAGACGCATCCAGACACTCGCAACGCACACAGGCGCACTGTTGCCGCTGACGCTCATTGTTGACCCAATTCCTCTACAAGTAATTCAATGTCATCTTCCTGGCAGGGGAATACAGCTTAGTCTGCTCGTAACAATACCCAGACTAAGTAATGATGTTCGCCCCGCAAACCAACAAAGCCATCCAGCTCAACAAACTTCTTAGACCAGACAGCATCATTATGTACAAATCAGCCATGAAATGTGATCCAACAGCACTTGATCCAGACGGCTACACGGCAGAGACCTGAGGGAATGGAGTTCAGGGTCAAGTTCACAGTCAGTGGAAGTATTTTAAAGGGATAGGAGCAGAGGTTGGTTCTCAATATGTTTCACAACGGGGTGAACTGTATCTCTATTTGTGATTTTGGTGTCACTTTTGGTGTTACATACTGTGGTTTTTCAGTCTTTGAGCTGCCAATTAATGAGGAAAAAGTATTGACTCTAAGTCTTTCTTTTCTGTACTTTCTTTGCCAGTTCAGTCTTGGCAGCCACTGGTGCCAATACTAACTACACAGTTCTTTCTCTTCCATTCCATGATCAGGGCTGTTGTTAAGCAAAAGTAAAAGCATGTACATTTACTTGCCATTCACTTATTTCTCAAATTTTGAAATAGTGTTCACACAGGTGGAGTGTTTACATACTCTTTACCCTTATTAGTGGGTAAAGAGTATGTTTATTCTTTAATAAGTATGAATTATTGCAAATTCTAACAGCATTTGTTTTTAAATTCTGCTGAAACATTGTGAACAGGAAGTGACCATCATGCCGCAACCCACTTGTGCTATGTAGGAGTAAAAATAAAAGAACTCTCTCTAAGACTAGCAGGCATAAACATGTACTGAGGCAAATTTCATGAGGCAAAGAGTCAAAGTATAGAGGGTGCATACTTGTCTGGTTGCTTGGCAACCTCATGATGGCCACAATGCTCCAAGGAACTAATAAAAGAAGCGTTCCATCAAACTGTTTATAATATTGAAAAAAATGAATCTGGTTATAATTGCCGTCTGGTCAGCAATAATAGTTCGGTCATGGTGTCTTGTACCAAACGGGGGCTTGAGTTGAGCTATTAGTAGCTGCTGGCCAGAGCCATGATCTGTTTGGACACCAATAAGATGGAAACCAAACGTGCCCATTGAGATAAACAATGTCACTCAATATCACGTATGGCATCATGTACGTTTTTTTTGGTGATCACACAAACCAGATAAAACTTGGTAGGACCTTTGGATGGAGACAAGCTAGCGGTTTACCCCATCTTTTTGCTAAGCTAACCATCTATAGGCTTCATGTGAAGCGCACACCGGTCCTTTTAGTTATTTGGTTATATTACACTATAGAAATCCATTAAAAAACCTTAGAGATTGTATTTCAATGGAGATAGTTTTATGAGTTTTGGTTTTATCCATCCACCATCCATCCCTTGAGAGACCACGACAGTGTAGCTGAGTTAAGGTTGTGTCTACCCACCCACTTATACCACTAGAGCCACATTCACATTCAACCACTGCGACTACTATGACATTTGTTTTACTGGTAACGTCCCATCCGATAGTGTTGTCATTAACATTTTTTTATGTTCTCTAACAGCAGGACCAGTGCTGTGTAGCATTAGCTGGCTATCGGGAGTCGCAAAATATTCATTCATTTATATGGAAATGTTGGCGATTATTACTTATTACATTATGCAAGAGATACCAATAATCCCATTTAAGTCTTACATTAAGAATATCCATGGCCAAGGCAAAGAGGATTTTATCTCCATTCACTTAATCGGACTGCTAACTAGCTTTTGGGTCTCAGTGAGGTCAGGGATCACATTGCACAACCCGGCGTGTGGCTTCTCACTGTGTGCCACTGAGGTAGAGGAAGAGGTAGAGGAAGGGAGGAAGGGAGGGCGGTTTTTGGGTGGGAGGCAGGAGGCTGATCCACCGGAATGCTTCGCCGCTTCTCGGCGGCATCGGTGTGCCAGTCAGTGGGCGCCGGGGAAGACAAATTACCAGAGGAATGACTGGAGAGTAAGGCGAGCTTCCCATTTCCCAGCCTCCTCCAGATGGACATAATTAAACCATTAGCCGGCGAGTGGGGGCTGATGACTCCATCAGGACCCATTTTGGGTTTAAATGAATGGCGGAAAATAAAGCTGCGTTCAAAACTGCAGCCCGCTTGTTCACGCGCTGTTTACCAGCAGTGTGCAAGAAACCAAAGGGAAAAATGACAGGGTGGGCTGTTTTTCCATATTCATCTGTTGTTTTGCTTTTTCTGCCTACTTCTCTTTTTTTTATTTGATGACAGAAGGACTTTGATGAACTTAAGCAGCACTCCTGCGCTGGGCTGTGAAGGCGTCTTGTAGGCGATCTGACTGCCCTAAACGAGGGTGATGATTTAAGATGAAAGATCCAGGGATGACATCCCTGGAGGGGGGTTTCTCCCTCCCTGGAGGGTCTAGTTTATCTGTCTTCACCTCAGCTGTCCCATATATCTGCGCACGGAGAGGCTGGTGGGGTGAATCAGACTCGCCATCACTCACTTGGTCCAAGTCACTTGGAGCCTGTGCGACTATCTCCGGCAAGCAATCACGGCCACAATGGCTCGGCATTTACTCCCTCTATCTGCGACTTTTAGTGGCCGCTTGAGTGATAAGACGTCGCTCCGTAGCGGCTGTTTTTCTCTCCGACTGAAGAACGCGATTCGACGGAGACCGCAAGAGGTGAGATTTTCCCGCAAAGGCTGCAGGAGAGTTCGTTTCATTTCCGAAGCGATGACCTCTGCTATCCTTAACATCTGACTTTGGGGGCATTACTCCGACGCTTCACCTTGACAGATGGCAAAATAAACATGAAATAGCTGACGCGAAAAAGAACCTGACCCCGCGGTGATTTCAGCCACAGGGATTTATCACCCGGCAACGGATGAAATAATGGCGCGATCGTAAATTCGTCCAGATCCCCGGCAAACGTAATATAACTCAAAAAGGGCTATTTATTGTGAGGTGGCCAGGAAAAGTGTCCAGCCGATCTTAAAGACGTCAGCCACCGCCTTACACACAGTAGCTGCTGAATCATGGGAAATGTTGTCGTCCTCTCTCTCCCGGCCCTAAATGAGAGGTCGCACTCGCCAGGTCACCGTGCAATTGAACCAGGCGTCAGTGTGAAGAGTGAGGTGCCTGTGTTTACCTCACCCCCACCTCCCCTCCTCGACTGCCAACACAGGGTCTTTTTTCTTCTTCCCTCCCTTCTACGCCATCAGGTAATAGTGGAGCAGCTGCTCCAGGGTCTGTCTCTCTTTTTTTTTTTTACTTTCATTTCTTTCTGCCTCACCCCAATCCTTCTGCTCTCTCTCTCTCTCTTTCTCTCTTTCTCTCTCTCTGTGCACCGCATCGTCTCTCGTGTTTCCCTCCCTTTCTTCTCCCTGACAATGAAATAAAGTGACACCAATCTCGGGGGGTCCCTCGACGCCAAAACACAGCTGTGCGGCTGTCCCACTTTCCAGCTGACGAACACCCCGCCTGCCAACACTCCCTCCACTTAGTTCCACCAACAACGCCGCTTTCCCCCCCTTTCCGCCGTGTTGTTCCCCTTCACTCATCTCCTCCCTCCCTCTTTACCCTCCCCTCCTCCGTCACTCACTTTACCGGAGGATGGCAGCGTCAAAGATAAGGGCCAAACAAAAAGTCAACATTTCTGCGAACATCTGTTCTGTATCGCTGCGCGCTCGCTCCGGTGCTCCATTTTTACGTTTGATTTCTCTGTCGGCGTCGGGGGAACGCCACTTGGAGCTGCTATCGTATGGCGCGCTACAAGGCTTCCAAAACGCCCTTGTTGAATTAAAAATACAGCATATGCTGCAGACAGCACTTTGTGTTGTTACAAAGAGCAGGCATACCCTCTCTCTTTAGGAAGTGGAGCACAGGCCTGACACGGAACGGTGAGGTGTTTACTGATACAACAGCTTACTTAGAGAGTTAGAAAGGGGCAAGGCGGTGTCAGTTCAGTACACGGGGTGAGTGACTTCATTTTGCTTTAAATTACAACGAAGGCAGTGACTCCTTATTGATGCCTGAGGGGGGGGGGGGGTGTAACAGGGAGGTTAGAGGTTGGCACCAACCACAGAACAACAACCTCGGAGCGAGGATTAAGTATAATTTGACATGATGCCAGGATCAGACTATACAAGATTCCTCTATTACCCACTTCGACTGACACGGGGCGTTATAAATGAACATGAATTTCTGGCACGATAATTTGTCCTTTTATCCAGTATAGTTTGCCTTCCCTGTCCTAGTTTGACAATGTCTACGTCGTGTTTCGAGATGCTTCGGATGCCACAGTTGTTGGCTTTTTTCTGATAAATAACATAAATACCACGACTTTTGGGCTGCTCGGTGGTGTAGTGGCTAGCACTGTCACCTCACAGCAGG
The DNA here is from genome assembly GCA_016806645.1 of Ophiodon elongatus. NCBI lineage: Eukaryota > Metazoa > Chordata > Actinopteri > Perciformes > Hexagrammidae > Ophiodon > Ophiodon elongatus. The sequence continues at coordinate 388,330 of JACSYO010000846.1, forward strand.
AGCAGGTTCGGTTCCCGGTCTGGGCGGTCCTTCTGTGTGGAGTTTGCACGTTCTCCCTGTGGCAGCGTGGGTTCTCTCCGGGTTCTCTGGCTTCCTCCCACAGTCCAAAGACATGCAGCTCAGGTTAATTGGACTCTAAAATTGCCCGTAGGCGTCAATGTGAGTGTGAATGGTTGTCTCTCTATATGTGCTCTGCAACGAACTGGTGACCTGTCCAGGGTGAACCCTGCCTTCGCCCAATGTCCGCTGGGATCGGCTCCAGCGCCCCTGAAGAGGATAAGCAGTTTGGAGAATGGAATGGACCGTGCCAGTTGGTGAAAGACCTCAACGTGTAGTCAAGTCACAGAAGGAAAAAAGACAACACGAGCCGATCTGACGTAGTGACCAATGTCGAAAGACATTGGTTGATCGCAACTTTATTCTTCTGGGACATATTGTCCAACAAAAGTTATCATGACAAGTCCTGTGTGTCTCCGTTTCCTTTTATTTTGTTCTTTTTTTTTTTTAAATGTTACTGTACACCTACACACACCTTGAACACAAACGGAAGCAAGCCACCAGCCACCAAAACGCACCGAGCTCAGCGTTTCCTCTCCCACTTGTCCAGCAGTTACAGTTGTTACATTTTGACACACTGTCACAACAGCAGCCGCAGCGGACTCTTGCGAGGGACCACAGGCATCGCCAAAGACCCAGGACACCCGCTACGAAGCCCAGCCGCCAGCCGGGCAGAGCTCACGCGGAGGAGATTGTGTCCTGTCATGTCCAAACTGAGAACCAGCGTGAAGAAGCTTTCTTCTACTCCGCACATCGCCCCTCCCCAACCCGCTAATAATCACTACACACTCTCATCTCTTTGACATCCCCTCCTCCTCTCTCATCCGACGCGCTGGCGAAAACCAGCAATTGGCCTCAAATCAGCCAGACATAATCCCGCCATCCTCCCCGTTTCCTGGCCCGCGGGCACCGACTTGTACGGCGGAGACAACAGGGCGGGAACAAAAGGAGCCGGTCAGAGGCTTTCCCGTTTCCATCCGGCTCAGCCACTGAGAGGGGAGCGGTGTTTAGCACAGTCAACTAGCACCGCGCTGTCTCCATTGTTCTGTGTAATTGCACTCGATGGACCTTGAGAAGAACACTGCGGACGCTCTCCCATCTCTGTTATACGACTGCTGACTTGGTGGACGCTGAGAAGTTGAGCGCGATCGCGAGCCAGTCGAGCTGCCTGGAAACCAAAGAGAACGTCGGCCTTTTCCTCTGCAGCCCGACTCTTTCCTTTCCCTTCAGTTCCTGTCCCCCAGCCCTCCTCTTCATCCATCAAACTGTCCCCTCCAAACCGGGGGAGCTCGTCACCCCGGTGCTTAACCCCTCTTCTCATCCTCTGCTCAATCATCCACCCTCCATCCCATCTTTCATCCCTCTTTCATTTTTTTCTTTGCCCTCACACCTGTGCTGGATCGCTTGCATGCGCTTGCTGCGTTTACCCGCGGGGTTGCTGGGGTGCGATGCCCACCGCTGACCTTCGAGTTGGGGGGGGGAGGGGGACACCGGGCTTGGCAGCTGTCCCGAGTGTCAGCGATAGACACACACACACACACACACACACACACACACACACACACACACACACACAAGCACGCAAACTGCTATGAGCTTATTTCCTCTCCTCTGTCCCGCTGTCTTCTACACACATGAACAGAGACACACTCACTTCTCTGGGAATCACCTTCATTTTCCATCCATCATCCAGGTCTCACTCCCCCCCCCGCCACGTGCGTTGGGTCGCCACGTGCGACCCAACACTGCTCCACTTTCCTCCCGCCTCCCGGGAGACCCTCTCCGGACCCTTTATGTGCTTTCTTCGCAGGCGCCCCCGACACGGAGGCAGCACAGCCGGGTACCCAGCGGTGGTGCAGGGTACAAGCTCACAGACATGGATGGGTGACCACTTGAGAGGCAGGTGGGATTAGGAAGACAATGGCTTGGCTTTGTGGGACAATTGTGGGCTTTCTGGCTTTTTCTGGTCGAGAGGAGAGAAAATCAGAGCTCCACAAGCGTCCTTGAACAGGACACTGAATCGCGAACAGGTCTGGAGCTGTTGTTCTGGAGCTGGCGCTGACCTCTGACCTCCCTCTGAAGGAGGCGGATCAGGAGAGGTGCCTTATGGGAATGCAGTGTTATTATAACTTCCAAAGTCAAAAACAAGTTTGTTCTCCCTCCATGGAACTTGCTTAAAGGGTGCTATACTGAGCACCTCAAGCGAATTATATCACAATTACTATGTATTATAATAACTACTGCAAGCCAGCCAGCACTATGAGACAGTGGCAGGATTTGGCAGGTAAACGTTACGTTGCTGTGCAGCAGAAAGACGGAGCTGTCCTTCAAGTTCAGAGGGAATCTGAAAGGTTTCTGACAATATGAGTACAGAGAGGAGGGGGGGCCTTTCTGTTTGAGATAGAAAGTGAGAGGGTTTATGGGAAACGCGGTGTAAAACAACCGCAACATATGGGCAAAAAAATCCCCAAAACTCAATTTGTTGTGCCGATCAGACACCAGAGATCATTTATTACAAGTAAATTAACATTTACAGCAAAGCTAGCAGCTCTGTGAGGCTCTACTTGGTACACAGCAGCGTGTGGAGTTAGATGCTATCGTTTGTAATCTAATATGATGATATATATGTACACACACACACACACATATTGCTGTAACTGCTCTGAGCTAAATGCTTACGGTAAGCATAATATTCTTAATAATGCACCAGGTTAGAGGGTTCCTTTTACCATTCACATCATTGGTTCTCTGAGTCTCTTTCATATGTAAGTGATATTGATATTGTAACTGAAATAATATTAATAATTTGAGAACTCAGCCATATTAATTAGTACTAAATACTTACCATTACTAGGGATGGGTATCGTTAGGATTTCATTAATACCAGCCCTCTTATCGATACTGCTTATCGATTCTCTTGTTGGTTGTTTTTGATTATTTTGTGAGAAAAAAAAGACGATTAATTAATAAAAGAATCGACATTGCTTTATTATTTTTGTACTTAAATAAATAGTCTTTCTTGAGCAGCAATACAAGAAGTTCCAAAATATGAAATTACATTAGCATCTAAACAATTAGCTAAGCAATTAGCTTTCATTTATGAGCCTGTTCTTATTATTAGACTCTTTGTGGCAGCGCTAACGTTACCGGCTGCAGATGTAGATGTAGTCGGACGGCTGCTCGACAAATATACTCGAAAACTGAGCATTTCTGCACATTTATGTTCTGCTTGTTCGCCAAATGTTTTGAGAAATTGCCGGTATTAGCTCCCTCCCTTGTGAGGGTTTTATTGCATTTGTGACATGGAGAGTTCTCAGCATCTACTGGAGTAAAACGTAGCCTCACTTTGGATCTTTTCTTTCTCTCTGCCGCGATGTGTCTCACGCTGCACCGAGCCGGAGTCGCTGTGTGTGTGTGTGTGTGTGTGTGTGTTTGTGTGTGTGTGTGCGTTTCGGAGTAAAGCACGACTCCGCCTCTCGTGCAAAGGCAGAGACAGAGAGAGGAGGTTTGAGACGCTGTAGAGATCTCACACCGTAACTTCTAAAGTACCGGTAACTCAGAACCGGTTCCCGCCTAGAACCGGGTTTTGGGGGGCATCCCTGATCATTAGTAATTGCTTACGAATGCTTAAAATACAACTTGTGATCTCGGACGAAAAAGCATCAGACACCAGTGAAGAATAACATTAATATGCAAAGACAGCTAAAACAGAAGAATAAAAAATGGCCCTATGTTCTATATCACACATGAGCTCCGGTAAATCATGTATTTGTGCCGTAACTCAACGGAGGCACTTCATAGGCTGAGCTTATTTGACAGTTGATGACATCAAAACAGTCGTTAACCTTCCATGAGCATTGAATAATATGCAGGCGTTTTGCCTTCCCCACATAACAGTCAGTACAGCCTGAACGGGGGAACACAGGGGAGATAATATCAGATCATCACTACGTGAAAACTACCACAGTCACTGAGATGATGGCAATAAAGACGGCATATTAGTTCATAACGACTTGCAAGGGGCGAGAAGGAGTGTGTGTGTGTGTGTGTGTGTGTGTGTGTGTGTGTGTGTGTGGCGAGGTGGGGGGGGGGCTTAGAGCAAAACAATGCCGGATCCCATTTTCTCAAGTTCAATTAAATGGCTTGTGACAGCGCGCATGTGAGGGCATATCAGCCGCGCGCCACTTGACTCCCGTCATTAGGGCGTGATGGTGCCAGGCTACACCAGTTTTATAAGCGTATTTTTAGCAATAATAACCAGCTGGTGAACATAGATGGCTGTGAAAGCACCGGAGGAGGATGGGAGGCGGGTGGGGGTGGGGGTGGGGGGTGAGATATTGTTTAAAGGTGCGTGTGCGTGTATGCACATGTGTGCGAGTGTGATTATGACACGGGCCTTGTATCTCACCTCCTCCATCACGTAGCAATCTGTCGATTAGCTTAACAAAGAGGCAAGAAAAGTAAAACACATCAAAGTAACTGCCGTCGGAGTCTCCTGCCAATTGTTAGTCCAATTAAAAAATAAGGCGCTAATTACAGCGCGCGTTCGCCTCAAACAGCCGCTCAGGTATGACGCCCTGGCTGTCAGGTGTAAACAAGGCCCGCGGTAGCACGGGAAAGGGAAGTCAATCGACATCTGTTCATTTATCTCAGGCAGGAGACCAAATTGAAAAATGGATCGCTCGGCGCGGATCCGCGGCGCGATCGAGGAGCGACGCGTCCCCGGCACCTGCTCCGAGCGCGGTGATGGGCACGGCTGCAGTTTGGCCAAGTGTGCGGCCAATAAGGATCGGATAACCATCTTGGCAAGAAAAGCCGGTCGGCGACAAGCAGGTGTGGGGAGAGGGGCGAGGGGCGAGGGGCGAGGGGGGGGGGGCGAGGAGGGGGTGGGGGGGGGTGGTTGGGGTGGGTGTTTTTGCAAAGGGGGAGAGAAAAGTCGGGGTTTTTGGTTTGTTGGGTTATATGAACCCTTCATAAAAATCTAAACTTTTGGCATTTATATTGTTCAGCATTTATAAGTGGAATATACGTGTTTATTAACATATTTGTAAAAAACTATAACATCCAATTTATGGATGCTTGAAAATCATATTCATTTATCCTCATATATCAGAAGATGTTTTAGACGTTAATAAAGGCATTAATAAATGCTTATAATTGTTTAAACATTAGTGTGTGAAAATCCTTTCATACACGTTTTTTTATGCAGTTAATAATTGCTACAAAAAGGGGGATACCAAAAAAACATTAGGGTTTGGGGAGGGGGGTGGGGGGTGTTTAATTCCCTTCTGGAATGTGTATTTATTTTTTGCCAAATGTTTTCAGAGTAAACAAAGCATGTTTCTTTATTTGGTGTTTTATGGCGTTAATTAACCACGTTTTGTGGTCGTATTTATCTGCGCCTCCTTATCATGTTTAATGTTCAAATTGCTGGTGTGGGCTCATTCATTACTCCCCACTCGGGCTTCTATTCACACGATAATCCTATTTTTCTTAAACATATCCTTCATTACAAGCCCATGTTGCAACACTCCCCCTCAGCGATCATTAAAGTTTCATGTTATTTTATCTTATCGGAGCAGGTGATGTTGGTGGTGAGTTAAGTGTCTCCCGTTACAAAGGTACATTCTCGCTAGGAGCAAACCAGTCTTCATTAAAGGAGTCTAATGAGTGGAAATGAAAGACAATGAATCTGTTCGCCATTCAGGGTTGGCTGGCTCTTTACTGTAGCCAGACTAATGATAATGCATTCCCCGGTTGGAACAAAGAGCCAATCCATATGCCCTCTGACTCATTACATAACACCGCTCCGACTCACGGCCGGGAGGTCTGCGGGTGATGCTGAGAGCGAATCCGTTTGAGTGTTGATGTTGTGCTCCTTCACATTTCCATCCGTGCATTTAACTCGTTATAGTAAAGCACTCCGTAACGGGGTTTAAAAAAAAAAAATACTAAAAGCACATCATTGTTCTCCTTATTACACCTTACAGCGCTGCGTGCTGATTTCTTTCCCCATTGTTTCCCAATTCCTATTGATGGTTAAAGGGTGGTGCAGGAACCATAATTATCCTAACTAATGATGCTGATGTTTAACTCGTATTGATATAGTTGGCTGTTGCGTTTCCCTTTGCTGACTTACATCTGCTAGTGCTCCTTCTCTTCCCGCTCTCTGTAATGACACTGTGTCATCGCCCAGACACCAACGTACAACAGAGCTGTCGCAGTGATGGCAGACGAGCCTCTTGATGAAGAAAGTGACAGCGTACTTTCCATATATATATATATATATATATATATATATATATATATATATATTTTTTTTTTTTTTTTCTTTAGGTCTGCCCTGGAAGTGAAGAGGGTTTTTATCTCAACCTCGGATATTATAGTAAGCTCATATGGTTGACATGACACATTATTATTCTATTTGTTGGCACGGGATCGTTAATATGATAACACAGTGACATCATCTGCATAGATGATTGACAATGCACAATAGAGAGGATTAAGGAAGATTAACACAAGCACTGTTGAATTGATTTGATTAGTTGATGCTAATAAAACATAAAGCATCGAATTCATTCCCTTGGGAACATTTCTTCTCTCTCCAGAATTTGGGGAAATGCTCTTTCTTGCCAAGAGTGAAACAAAAAGATAAAAACAACTTTCTCTTAGATTAGCTGAGAAGGAAGGCTTTAAACTGGGGGAACCTGTCCAAAAGTAACACAATCCCCCTACCAACATCTCCAATGCTCACTAATTGACACGTTCATATCTCCTCTACTACTATTTTAGTATTTATGCTAAGCTAAGGTGTGAGACTGGTGTCAACCACAAAATGTAAAAACGTATGACGTGGAGTTATAACTACCTATTTTCTGGTCCAGTAACTTTATCAACAAACAAAATATGATGTATTTTGTTGGTAAAATTAGGCAGAGCTGGTATTTTGTTTTTGGGGATTTACATTAGACAGAGCCAAGCTAGCTGTTTTCCTATGGTTCCAGTCTTTATGCTAAGCTAAGCTAATAGCCCACATGCATGTGTGCAGCATGTGTGTATTTAGCATACCAACATTGGTGGTGATGATCTTCACACCGCACTCTCAGCAAGAAAGCAAATAGGCAAATAAAAAAAAAAATTAAACACTTGATTGAGTCTCATAAAAGTAAAACATTATTATTATTTTTTTAATACTGGATTATGAAGACCTTGAATGCCATAAACCATTGAGTGTATTAAGTACAGCACAACTGAAAAAATTATGGAAAAAAGAAAATAGCTCAAACATGGCCAAATTAAAATAAATAAAGCAAACTAATAAATGCATGTAGGAACTGGAGTCCTCAGGTAATAGGCCATGAGTGGGAGCATGAGAATGTGTGTGTGTGTGTGTGTGTGTGTGTGCGCGTGCAGCAGAAGGCCTAAAAAGACAGACACACTTGCCTGAAGACAAATAGCCCTTTGACCTTTGGATGAACCGGCAGCCCCCTGGTGGGTGATAACTCATGACCCGGTGGACCGGTCGGGCATCCATCTCTCACCCCGGTAAGGATGAATGTGATGATGAACGCACCCGCTTGCTGCTATTTAGATAGCCCTGGAGTCACAGCGATGACAAACTACCCACACAGAGAGAGCCGGGGCTGAGCCTTGTTTACACGCTCGGCCCATTCAACAGCAGGCCAGGACTGTACAAACTCAGACTGCGCCACAGGGAGCCAGCACAAACTCAGGGTCAGCTAATAGCACATATCTGTCTTAAAGTACACACTGGATACAGTAGGTTCAGCGCACTGCATGTTCCTGCACTGGCCGTTTTACATTTCTGTACAGCGATGAGTTATGATTAGAAGCACACATTTCACATGACACTATTACACTATTTTGTAAAGATGTTCAGTCCAATTTGAGCGACTAAGTCCCCCTCCTGCGGGAGAATCGAATCGTAGATCAAGACAATAGGGATGACAACTTTTCAATGGCTTTATGTAAAGGAGGAGACTGCGGGGCAAAATGGGGAATTCATTAAGAATTTGACTGATTGCGTCATTAAGAAACGCGACTAGGATGGAGACACAACCTGGTGCTGTTTAAAGAACAAAGATCAGCAAACTCAAGATGGAGTCCAGCTTCCATGGTCGGCTTTGGCGATTCATCCGCACATTTCCATCCATACAGGTTAGGTTGCAATGAAGTAGTGATCCTCTGACAGGTAAGGAAACACACGTCTGATTGGCTTTAAAGAGTGACGATCAAAGAAGAAGAGCAGACTTTTGTTCAGATATTTCAATAAGCAGGGTCTTCTTCCCTCCTCAGCCGCTTGTCACCTTGGGCACTACTCCTTGCCGAAACTCTACTTTGGCGTCAAATTAACCAAGAAATTAACTTCCTCTCGTAAATATGGAACCTACAGTAGACGTCTCAGCTTCACAATTGATCTGATCTGCTTTAACTGTTTACAGTTCAATCCGTCTCTTCTACTTGAAGCTGCTGAAGCGAATGGCAGCGTGTTCTGTGAAGTCCTCTTTAAGCCTCGGCCGTGGCTGGCGGTTAGGAGAAACTCCCCTGGAACAGGTGCCAGGAAGATAATAGCACCGGCAGCCCAGACAGGTCACCGCATTGACCTGCGGCCACTTCTCTATTGATGTGTCTTTGTTTGGGAGCACAGACACTGTGTGTGTGTGTGTGTGTGTGTGTGTGTGTGTGTGTGTGTGTGTGTGTGTGTGTGGGTGTGTGAGTTCACAGACCCTTTCCCGCGCACCCGTCTCCTCCCCAATGGTTGTTTTTTTCTCCCACAAAAGTCTGCGCACGTACGCGGGCGAGCGCTTCTCTCCTTATCCAGCCGAGGGTCCATTCAAATTAAAATGAAGCTCCATCACGCTAATAGGGGGAGCGGAGAACAAAGCGCGGGCTCTCTGCAGTCAGCAGGAAGAGCGGGAGGATTATCATCGCTATCGTCGGGGGCTATTATCATTAAAGCCAGTTGCCACTCTCCCCGGCCGCCGCAAACTCAACGGGGCCCCGCAGGGGTCCACGGCGGCCCGGACATCAGCTCAGGGCCGGGCTGTCGTTTCCCCCCCGACGGAACCCTGGCACGCTGCGAACAGTGCAACAGATGATTGGTTTGATTTCCATTATTGTTCCTGGACATTTAGGAAATCACGTGTATTTTGGGAAAGCACTAACCCTAATTTGAAGTTAATGACGCGTTTAACTCCGCGTTACACACATACAGTACTCGGAGCAAAGGCCCTCTGGTTATTCAACGTATATCAACATTAGTTTTTTAGTGTAATTAAACTGCATTGGAATGTTAACGCTTTTATGAAAACCTGTACCTGGCTCTCCAGTCGTTTGTGAGCCCTTTCACACCTTAAAAAAAAAAGAAATATGAATATATACTGTTATATATATATATATATATCTGTTTACGTCACAAACATATTCGCATTTGATTCTGGATAAGGGCCGATCTTACACTCTGAGTTGTGGAGCATCGAGTACATTGCGTTATTTTCTGTGCTAACGTGTTCTCTACTGTCATGTATGATCCTTATACATATATAAACACTCAAGCATGTACCTTATTGAGTCAAATAGCAAAAACCTGATCCAACTTTGAGCTTTGGTGCTCAGCAGGTGGTGAAAGTGTCATAATTTGGCTTCAATAAAATAGATCATGAGGTCAAAGTAACAAGTTCTTCGTCTGTTCAGCTTTAAGCCTTAAGAATTTGACAATAACTGATCGGAAGTTTCTTGAGGAGGAAACTTGTTTCATGTCTGAAGATGAAACTCACACCTCCCCGTTTGTACAGGAGCATAACGACACGCTGCTCAAACAGTTTAGCGCACGCTATCTGTTCACATCCAAACAATGTCATCCTATTTGTTTACATCCCGAGCAGGTCTGACATTTGAAGTTGTTTGTGTTAAACTATTTCCCACCATTACTCAGAGAAATGGAAGACAGATGCGAGATGAGCTGAGGCGAATCTGTCTGAGCAGCTGATAAGTCTGCTTCCCTTCAGATGTGCAGCATTTCTTTTGCTTTCTTTTTTTTCAACACCCGACACTGAAATGTTTTTTACCGGAGACATATCTCGTATGGGGACTTGCACAGTGTACCTCGTGTCTAAATCTGGAACGGTGGTGATGTAGGTTCATCTGTGCCAGCGTGTGTCGGGGACTCTTTGGACCCAGAGGCGTCCTCTGTCTTTGTCCTTTACGCAAGGCAACATTGGTAGCCTCGGGTCCTGCGCACCCTTCACCCTTCACCGACAGCTCCGGCCCCCAAAGCACCGCAGTGGGATTGTCGGTGAGGAGGGGGGGAGGGGGAGAGGGTGGGGGGGGGGTGTCGGGGATGAAATTCTCCACCGTGCCAAAGCCAATCCTAGCAGACCAGTGCCAAAGCACCATGTGTGTACAAACAATTCAGCTGTATCCGACTCGATGTATACCCAGGCCTTATCTGGGCGAGGCCAAATAGGCTCTGAGCTATCAAAGGCAACGGCTGAGTGACTGGAACTTTCGCTTTTTTTTTTTTTTTTTTTTGCCGAATGCAAACACATCTATTACGCTTCACCACTTCAAGCTGTACAAATCAAAATCAGGATAGGCGAAGGGGGGGGGAGGAGGAGGGGGGAGGGGGGAGAGGGAGGATGGGTGGGAGATAAACACCACGCTGTGTGACTGTTAAGAAACTTGGAAAACAGTACTCCACGTATCGCGCGGATCGGCCCCAGAGGTATAGAAAACTCTTGACTCGCCCATCGCCGGCCGACTCCGTGGTGATACGCAGAACATCAGACGGAGTTAATGCAGGCAAGGATTTTTTCTATTTTTTTTTTCATAAATACCTTTTAAAGGATTTGCCAGATAAGCCCGTCGGTCTCTCCTAGAAGGAGCCCCTAAAGGATGCTGGAATCGATGGATGAGAGAGGATTTACTGTAGGGGGTGTGTGGTGGGGGGTTATTTAATGCTCGCGTGTGAGCAGAATGATGAAGCAGCCAGGACATTAGCGCGTGTCATTATCAATGCACTAATCTGCCATTAAGCAATTCCATCAGCCACACAGATCTTAGACGCGCCGGGCGTAGTTACCTTTCACTGAGAATCAACCGGCGTCAGAGAAATGTTTACGGGCTCAAGACACAGAAGGGAGAGTTCTCTTGACCCCTCGAGCAGGGAGAGGTGGAAACATCCCAGTGCACAGGAAGCGTTCTGTGTACAGGTATCGTAATGGAGTTCATGACACGGACCTCTTTACTGCACAGAGATAATGTATTGCTAACCCCGTAATGCTCACCGCTTATCATATAATGCTGTAATCATCATGGGGTTATTGCCAATTAGATAAAGACACGAGTGACTTGTTTTCTAAACCCCTCCTCCGATCAGTGATTGGCCAATCACAGCTTAGCGACGCCTCACATGTCAAGCATTGGATTTTTCCACATGTCGGACCGCTGTGGAAATAGCTGTCGTAAGAGCAATTCTCAGTATATATATATATATATATATATAGAGAGAGAGAGAGAGGTTGATGTATTGTGTCTGTATTTGTAGCTAGTCAAAACCAAAATAACACAAGAGTACAATTTGATTAAAGTGTTTATCTGCTCTAACCAGGCGGCAACCTCCAGGTCTGAAACGTGAATGCAATGCTGAAGTTCCTTAAACGTGCATTCCTTCTAATGGCCAGCAGGGGGCGACTCTTCTGATTGCAAAAATAAGTTTGATTGTATAGAAGTCTATGAGAAAACATTGTAAACATGAGTTTATGGTCTCAGTCGCTAGTTTCACGTCTTCTTCAATCTCAGCATGATGTTTTTTTTGTAAATTTTGGTCCATTTAGAGTAAAAAAGATCATAAATAAAACTATGCTTTAGGACGGGCTGCCTTGTGATTGACAGGTTGCTACCACGGCGTTGTCCGGTCTGGGAGTTTCCATATTTTTGTCTGATAAGGTCAACCAGTGTGTTTTTAGTTCGGGCAACTGTTGTGGTCGCCTAAAAACATTCAGGTGCACTTAGCTCCACCCTCTTGTGTCACTTTGGGTTCCAAAAAACTAAACGCCAAACTTCAGAAGCGCAGTCGGAGACTACATCCACTTCTCATACAGTCTCTGGCTCTCTAACATAAGCTGCTAGCAACCGCATGCCAGGCTAAAGCGCTCACCACCTACAGTAGTCCAGTCGTAACGGCACTCGAGAACCTCAGCCAACAAAAAGGAAGGTAACAAAAAGAAAACATACTACAGTGCTGACGGAGCAAAGGTACCAGCTTCTCCAGCTGCTCAGATTCATATTAATGACCTAAAAAAGATATATTAAGGATGGACAGCGGCGATTACGGTGATTGAGTGTCCACCTCGGCCCGAGTTGCGTGGAGCCACGTCAAGGTTAAGACGAGTTCCTTCCACTGAATTACACCCGCTCGCTGGAATGAACTCGTTCCGAGGTTGTCAAGGTGTAGGATTCTCTCAGACCTCCGGAGAGAGCCCTCAGGAGAGGCCCTCTCGTGAAAGCGCTCCATCTTATTAATGGAAATAAATGCTGTTAGCGCCCCCCTTCCCCCCCCCCCCCCCCCCTCCAGCAATAAGACGTGTCTATTCTTGGCTAAAGTCCCCTTCATTAACGTTATCTCAAATAGGCACCCAGTCTGATGGTGAGAGAAGGGACGGCGCTTAAGCTGCTTCATCCAATTTCATTATTCCATATGAGGCGGGGTATCAGTGTTAACTTTGCTCCGTCAGCACAGCAGACGGGCCACTCGTGCCGCGGTGTGCCCGAGGCACGGCGTTTAAGTCACCCGGAGTCAACGGGGCAGAGTTCCTCCGCCATGCTGATCAGAGGCTGTCGCGGGGCCGCTAATGTCTCTGTCACTTTAAGTTTCCGAATGGCAGCTCAACACATTTCACGACCGACTCGCCGTCGTGTTTTTTGGGCCGAGTTTGTGAAACGGCAAAAAGAAGGAGAAGAAAGAAATGTTTTTTTTTTTTTTTTTTTTGGTGCTCAAATTCTTACACCTTCTTCAGCTATTTTCCGCTCATGAAATATGTCCCTTTTCACAGTAGCAGCTACCACCGTGCCGTGAATACGCACGAGCGAGCGAGCGAGCCGGAGGACAACAATAACAGAGTGTGTGTGTGTGTGTGTGTGTGTGTACACGCTGCAGAAACGAGAGACGGGAAGAAAATGAAAGCGTAGAGAGAGAGAGAGAAGAAACGAGAGGAAGAAAGAGAGAGAGGGATGAAGAAAGTGTGAAACTGCGGACCGTCAAATGATCTGGCCTCTCTCCAGGCATGATGACTCAGGGATGATGGCACAGTTAGAGCTAATTAGGATCATAAACTGGAGAAATGTTTTTCCACCATGATGTGTGTGGAGGTGGAGGAGGAGGGGGGAGGGGGGGGGGCTTCCACGCTGTTGGCAGGGCTTCAGATTAGATGTGAGCTTGTCCGGATAGCATGCTTAAATAGTAAAAAAAAGACATATGTATATATATATATATATATATATATATATATATATATATATATATATCTCATTTGCTACTTGATTTTGAGCTTTGTGGAGATAAAGCCATCACTGGCTGATTATGTTTGAAGCTGGCTGTCAGGATGTATGAATAGGAGATTTTCTTTTACACCTGGAGGAGACATTTAGGGGCGTATTTTTCCCGTGGGGACAGAATGACATGTCCTCCTTTTTTAAAATAATACTTGTATATTTGACGGTTTGAGTTGATTCATACACCAATTTTTTTTTTTAAACCGAGTCCTCATTCACGTCCAAAAGCACGACGCATGGCTGCAGGTTCCTGCTCCCGAAGCCTCACGAAGGCTCGCCTGCACCTTCTGGTCGGGACCTGAACGCACCTTCTGGTCGGGACCTGAACGCACCTTCAAACTCAGGGCTGAGAATATGAATCCGATTTACAGCGCTTTTTTTATTTCCGGTTAATATTCCACTAGAATTGAGCATCATGGATGAGACAGCAGTGGAGATGCTCTACCGAGGAACATGATTTTACATAAGTTTAGTCCATTACTGATACAAAAGATTTACATAGCATTTCTATTGCATCGTCTTGTTTGATAGCTTTATTAAAACATAACAAAAAAGAGGATATATATATATATTTTATTTTATGATTTTGTGCATTTGAAATTTTGTTTTCATGTGTCCTCTTAAACTGCAACACATCCGGAAGAGGAAACCTTTGCTGGATTGAACCGCTAACAGCTCAAACATGCGGCGCGTGGCGAAGGATCGGAGGAAGACATCCACTCAACGCCGAGCAGAATCAATCAGTTTTGTCGTAGGAAAGATAAATAAGCAGGTTTTTATTTCAAATGATCGTTTCGAGTCGACTTTCCGATCAACAGTTACAAACAAAATTGAAGACTGCTGGCGCCTACGCTATTGTTAACTGAATGTTTTTAGGGATTTTGATCTGCTGGTTTGGAAATTAAATTGTGGGGGATTTGTTTCTAATTATTACTCACCATATTTTAGACCACACGATCGATGGATTAGTCACAAAAGTAATCATCACATTAATTGATAAGTGAAAAAAGGATCGTTGCATTTGCGCCCCCCTTTTTTTTCAAAATAAAGAGGTCAGCAGCAACAAGAAGTTGGGATCTGCTGATGACTGATGTTAATAAACAGAGAAGGTACAGCTGGAGGACAACAAATACAAAACAGTGAAAACTGTCGCTGCCAAAACAAAGACTTTTGTTTTTTAATTGTTAAAACACTTTGCCCCTCACATCCACCACACACACAATCTCTCTCTCTCTCTCTCTCTCTCTCGCTCGACCTGCAGACACACCAACACTTGTCAGGACGCCGTGATGCTGCTGACTCGCCGCGTCACGTCTCCCCGTTCACGAGCATTGACAGCTCGCTGCGAGCGCCGCAGACCCACACAGGCAAAACGCACACCCAGACAAACCTGTGCTACTACACACACACACACACACACACACACACAAATGAATGCCATCTGATACACTCTGGAGCTCCGTTCCCTGTGCACTCACACATACGTTAGTTAGGCGATACCGCGCGGCGCGGCTGCTCTCAGAGGTCTCCCCATAAGTAGTTGATGTTTTGAAAGCTGTTGCGGATGATGGAGCGCAGCACATGACTAACGCAATTAAATGTCTGTGTTCCGTCGCCATGGCAACAGGTGCAACAAGTTATTTGTGATGTGAGTAATACCCTTATCTCTCTAACTGTGGGAGTCATCAAACAAAGGGCTAATTAACTTAAGTGTCACCTTCTGAATTTTTTAAAAATCTGCATCTGTGCTTTCTTTTTTTTCTATTTTCTTTTTTTTATATACTTGTGATTCATTTTCTCCACTCCGACCTGACTGAGGCGGCTCGTGTGTGTGTGTGTGTGTGTGTGTGTGTGTGTGTGTGTGTGTGTGTGTGTGTGCGCTACGCGGAGACATTTTTTGGCACCAAATTTGTTTTCCGCGCCTGAACTTTAAGTACAATTTCTCTCTGCCGAGCTCCAAAAAGCCAAGAGGGACTATTACGAGATAATTACTAATTATGCTAATGTACTAAAGTTGTGCTATTCCTTTTTTTTCCTTGGTCATTTTATCAGCTGTCCTCAAGAGAGCACAGTCAGTAGTAATAACCTTTTTTTTCTCCTTCTTTTTTCTCCCTGAGCTAAACGTTCAGTCAGTTAGAGGACGCCGTGTCCTAAACCGCCAACTCCTCCACCGCTAGCCTTAATCAGGGAGCGCCCGTAAATGCACAAAGCCCATGCGCGCGCACGCGGAGGAGCGCCGCGCCGCTTCCTGTCGGCGCTGACCTTCATTAACCTCATAAATGCCAGCGGCGGCGGGTTTTTTTTTTTTTTTTTTTTCTCTCTCTCTCTCTCTCTCTCTTTTTTCTTTTTTTTTTTGTCGCAGCTCTAAATGCGGTTATCAGCACAAACACAAACAAGTGTGACGGAACGGGGCTCTGAAACTAGACTTTACATCTCGGTCTCCCTCCTCCTCTTCCTCCTCCTCCTCCTCCTCCTCCTCCTCCTGCTCCTCTTCCTCCTCCCCGCTGCACACAGGCCCGGTGACATTGGTGTCTTTCCCGCGCGAGCATTTTATTAATGAATCAATTCTGAATGTAAATCTGAACCCATTGCGGAGAGAAAGAGAGAGAGAGAGAGAGAGAGAGAGAGAGAGAGAGAGAGAGAGAGAGTATAATGTACTCTTACGGAGCACAAGCGGAGACATCCCTAACCAGGTTAGATGCTCAATGAAATGACAGACACACACACAGATCACAACACAGTGCAACACCATTGTGGTTCGAGTGCGACTACTTTTCAATGAGCTCTCCTCGCAGCATTATCCAGCACCGAGCACACTACCTTTTCCTTTTTTTTTTTTAATATACCTTCTTTTATGACTCATATCTAGCTTCTTTTATTTATTCAGGCTCTGGCAGACGGCGTGTGGAAATTGCACCTTAACTGAAAGAGACCCATCTACTAAATCTGAGTCCTCCTCTTCGTAACGCTGTTGTTGCTCACACAACTTTGTGACTGCAGTTTCACTTCAGACACGAACAAACTCGGTACCAACGCCTCACACAGGAGGGACTTTGAAGCAGCTTCGTCGCGGCGACACACTCGGCCTCACGAGATGTCATTTCATTCAATATTTGTGAACCGTGAGAAAGAAAGCCGACAAAGAAATCTGCAAGAGACCGAATTATCAATCAAAACCCGTCTGATGTTTCCCGTCTGTTACAGATACCAACGTGACCAACAATGTGTCTGGCTATCTGACAGACAGAGAGGTGGGTATTTTGTACACAGCATTAGTTTTAAAATACTGCGAACACAGCCACTTTAAATGTCACCTCTAAAGGCTGACAAACAAAAAAGAATACACGGGCAAACAAAAAAATAAATAAAAAATAGCTTATTTCCCTGTTACGTTACAATACAACGGGTCACCTGCAGCAACTGCTAAGAAAGGCATCTGGGATGCAGACACATGCCTCGCTGGTGAGACCAACACAGATTTTGTAAGTAGAGAACAGTAAAAAAAAAAAAAAAAATCTTAACCAAGGTTCGGGGCCTTCGTCGGCCTCGCCTCTCCACCCGACCTTTGCCCTCTACCTCCACGCGTCCTGTATCCCCGCCATCGTCCCCGGCGAGGGAGGCGAGTGATACTGAACAACCAGTGCGTCCTCTCGCTCTCGGAGCAACGAGCGGGGGGGGAGGGGGCTCGACGCCGGTCGACTCATCTTCCACGCTGATGTCTCCCTCCCCCCCCCACGCCGGTTGGCCAACCCGCCTCTCTAAAGCGGGGGGGCCTCGGACGCCAGAAGGCGCTGACCCTCATCCCCCGGCCCTCCCATCACCTCCCCTCCTGCCTCAACTTCCGTCACCACCCCCGTCAGCCCACACTCGACCCCTCTGCCGCCACCTCGACAGGGACGAGAGTGTAAACCCGTAATTGCTACATAAATTACACTCTTGTGTTGTTCACGTTCCCCCCCCACCCCCCGGCACTCTTGATGATACGCTGATATACTGCACTGTACGCTGAGAGAACAGGGTGATAAGTGTGGTTGTAAAAAAATAATGTTGCTCTATAAATCTCGGCTCTGCTTATTTTTGTTCATGAAAAATGAAATGTAAAAAAAATGCACTGTGGATTAACGACAAGGAAGAAGTCTCACGTAGGCCTCAGTTTAAAAAGGTAGCAGCGACGAAAAAAAAAACAAGCTCATGTAAAACACTGATGACTGACTTTACAGACGTTCTCCCAGATGTTCCTGTGCATCACTGGACTGTCACACAGCTCCACAAAAAAAAAGAAAAAAAAAAGGATTCCATTTGTGTCGCTGACATCCTTCAGGGACGTAACCGTAAATCACAAGGCTGTGATTAATTAAGGGGCAAATACGCCGCACATGTGTGTGTGTGTGTGTGTGTGTGTGTGTGAGGGGGGTCCTTCTAGGAGCGGGTGGGTGACACGGGTCAGACAAACACAGGAGAGCAAACACACGCAGAGTGAGGTGTGTGTGTCCGTCCGAGGCGTCGGCGGTTGGCAAACCGAGAGTAAAGAGCAACAGAGAGAGCTTAAAAATATCTATAAAATAACCTCACAGATGATGAATTTAGCAAAGTGTGTGATTTCTAGCAATTGTGGGCCTCGTAATCTTTGTTCTGTAGTGATTTGTTTTGCACTCTACAACCGGACGAGTGCAGAGGGGAGTTCGGAGGAGGGGTGGGGGTGGGTGTGTGTGTGTTGGAGGGGGGGGATAAAAAAAAGAAAATTAATAGAAGTTTCGGTTAGGAATCTGCTTACAACCTTTTGAATACACACATAGGTTTTAGCGAGTCCATCTACAAATAATCTGCAGCTTTTTCAAAGGATTAAGCCTCAAATGCCACGCAATAATCCCTCTGTACCTTTTTTGTGTGAGTATTTTGTCTATGAAAATAATTGTGTGGCATCTCGAGACGACGATCAGTTGTCACTCGACATGAAGGATGATAATGATTAAAAAAATAAAAATAAAATAAATGCTCAGCTTTGCTTGATTTGTGGTCAAATTTGAAGTAGAAGAGAGAGAAAAAAAAATCCTTCAATCATGTAAAATCTGTATTTCTCCTCCATAAACACACACACACACACACACACACACACACACACACACACACACACACACACACAGGAAGAGGAGATCTGACTTAATGTTTCAGCACAGTGAGTCCACCTCCCGCAGCTTTCGGAGGAGTCAGCGGCCCCTCGGCACTTCCCAAAGACACAGTTCATTTACAGGCGGCCCCTGAACCGGCCCCCCCCCCTAATGTCCCGTGTTATCAGAATGAATCAGCAGCGCTGATAAATTAGCCGTTCGGGAAACACGCCGCGGAGGCCTGCCGGCTAATGCACGCACCGTTGGCGTGATACTCATATGCAATGCCTAATGTTGTGGAACCAATTCTGCCGTTTTCCATTATGTAAATACATTTGCCTCTGCGCCATATTTTATGTATTGTCTCCCTTGTCTCAATTACTTGGGCTATTAAAAATCAAGAGGCTATGGAAATGAGGTGCGGTTGTCTGTTTCGCAGTTTGATGACAAGTGCAAAGTGTTTATGGGAGCCGGCCGGGCGTTCAGCGGTGGCCGGGTACGCCCGGCGACGCGCTCCGAGCTCCGAGCGCTCATCCATATTCCACGACGTGGCACGTCGGTACAGCCGGGCACGAACGACACACGCAGTTGTGCTCTCATCTCTTATGTATACATATACAAATTGATGAAAAATAAATGTCTCATTGTTTTCTTTATTTAGATCCGCTCCGCTTTCTTTTGGAGGGAGGGGGAATAAAAATAGAAAGACATTTCTGGGAGTGTTTGTGGCCTGTGCCGGAGCAAAAGAAGCATTTGGCCCTTGGTTTTTTTTATTTATTTTTTTGGGAGGGGAGGGGCTGTAAAGTAGCCAAAAGACCTCGGAAAAGAATGGAGAGCACCAACGCAGGGGGAGAAGGAGAAGCAGTTTTAAGAACGGACGCTTTAACTTCTGTTTTTATAAATTTTTTTGAAATGTCACTTTCTCACTGTGGGGCACAATATCATATCAGTTAAAATGACTCTGCAAACACAGGTATGCGTGTTTCAACAGTGAACACCACTCCGCAGTGGATTGGGACGATTTTATAACGGTCAAAAATACAAAATAAATCTGACAGTGAGGACGTGGGGAGCTGGACGTGTGTGAGCGGTCAAAGAGATGTGAATTATTCGTTTGTTTTTTCCCCCCCTCAGTAAAAGCGTGAGCGGCATCAGGTGTGCGGCTCTCGTGGGCAGAGCAACGGGGCCCCTTCCTGCAGGTTTCTGCAGGGCAGAGACCCAGGCGGGGGAACAGAGTCCGTCTCGGTGCGGCTCCAGAGACAATGTTTCACCCTTAGTCGCGTTTTTTTTTTTTTTTAGTCGTTTGAGATCAGCACGCTTTTTTACGTTTCGATTACAGAATACAATGAATTGTTCCACGGTGCGTCTCGTCTGAGGGCTTTCAGCACACCTATACCGGATACACACTTCTTCATAGGGGGGGTTTGGGGGGGGGGGGACTCTTTTCTGCTGCAGTTTGGGAGATTACAGCTCAGCAATGAACGCAGATATAATTAAACAAGGAAATTAAATATTATTCTGAAGCACTACACGACTAACGAGATCTTTTTCTCTCCAGCGCCGAAAGGCCCCGGACTGTTTCTGGAGCTTTGTGACTTCTTAAGTGTTCGGTGGAGTCGCATGAGGCACAGCTAGAGCTCTGGGGTTCAAGTCTCTAATGAGGCAAGAAAATAGTTTGATATGAGGCAAGAGTGGAAAAGAAAGCAGCTGAGAAATGATCAGGAGGATCACTGTGAGTTTTAGGATGTCAGTATTAAAAAGGTATGGCATTGACATTCAAGTGCTTTCTTTTAAAAAAAAAAAAGAAAGAATAAAAGAAATCATGCAGTTGTATTACAGTGCATGTGGGGCATGGCTTATCCTTTACATAATATTTTGAATATTTTAAGTCACGAATAGGAAAGGACTGAGCAAGGTTGAAAAATTTGTGAAATCGTGGAAGAAATAAAATTAAAAAAAGGTGAGCTGTTTCCCGAGATGAAGTTGAACCCGGCTCGGGGACAGCAGGTGGTGGAGGGCTTCAGATCACAGGGAAACAAGCCGCTCTCCATCAGCGAGCCGCGCTCAAACTTGAGTTGGAGCTGACGGGTCGCTTCATTTTCGTCCTTGTGCTCGTTTGACGTCCGAGACAATAGAGGCTTTTTAAAAAAAAATGTAATAATAAATAATAAATAAACACAGCAGCAACTAAACTTTGAAAGGGTAAAAAAAAAAAAAAAAAAAGAACAAAAAAAACCAATGCGTCCTTTAAAGGAAATCGTTACTCCACGTTTCGTTGTTTCCAGAATTTTTCCAGAGGCTCGAACTCAAGCCGTCGCGCAGCGCGGAGCGCGCGGAGGGCTGGAGGAGAGCGGGGGGCTGGAGGAGAGCGGGGGAGAGCGGGCTCTCCGTGCGCTCCGATGCCCCGCCAAGGTGCGCACGACCTCTGCTCTCTCTCACACTGGGATCCAAAAACAAAACAAACCAAACCAAACCCCCCCCCACAAAAAAAAATCAAAAATCAAATGTGTTGTGCCGACACAATAACAAGCGAACAAGCGCCGTGAAGTTGTACCTTTTCTCTTGGATCGCCTCCTCCGCCTCCTCTTCAGCTTGCATTTCACCTGTCCGCTCTGAGCCCCCGACGCGCGGCTGCTGTTCCCCAGCACGGACGCCATCAGCGCAGCCCTCCGCAGCGCGGCGCGGAGCAACAACTTGGACCCGGCGGCTCGACTCTCCTTTTGTACTTAGTCTCGCGCTCAGCCTCCGCTGCCCTCTGATAGCGCAGCGTCCCTCTGGCTCTGACGGAGCTCCCGGACTATATATTTCCGTCCCTCCTTATGTTTTCTTTTTTTTCTATTTTTTTTTTTTTATCCCTCCAAACCAGGGGAGAGCGCGTGTCGCTGTTCCTGTGTCACCTCGGAAAACTCCAGCTCGCCTCCCGCTTGGCGGAGACCGTTCGCGGCGCGGCAGCTCTCAGCAGCTCTGACACCGGCGCACCGATCGACTCCGCGCCTCTGCACGCATTTGGGCATCAGCCACTTTGGATTCAATCATGCAGGACGCCTATCTATTTGCTGCCGAGCTTTCTAATTAGGGTCCAATCGTGGCTGTCTGGGAGGTGTGACATCACCGGCGACACCCACCAACTCGCACCCCTTATTCACCCGCTGCTGCTGCTTCTTTTTTCTTTTTCTTTTTTTTTGTGTATATTTTCAGTCCTACTTTTTTTTTCTCCTTCTTTTCTTCGCACTGCAGGGGAAGTCGGTTCTCTTCCGCCCTCCACAGGGGAGGGGGTCAGAGGTCAGCCTGGTGGGGATCCTGGCTCAAAGGCACTTCAGCAGGTCGGATGTTTTGCAGCACGAGGGATTAAATATGGTTATTCCTGCTGGTTTACAAATACGTGCCAAGTTGCCGGCAAACTTGGAGACAGAGAACAAGATGTGCAGCTCATGGGGTGAAGGAGGGATGTCTTTCCCTCCGTCACATCCAGAGTCCTTGTGCTCATGAATCCTCCTCCTTCCCCTCTCCTTGTTTGTCGACTGAGATTTGGGATTTTCTAATTTCATTGCAGGATTACGGATCGAAAAATAAATTCCCTCTCTCTCATGTTCTAAAGTCACCCACAAAGGGAGATTACTCTGAGATGCATAATGCTCAATTAGCACAAAGTCACATCAAATGCATCTTTGATATACAGTTTGAGTCAACTTCTGTTCAATTTCCAAGATTTGGTACTTCACTATAGCTTATAAGTATGTGACCAAATTTGTCCTTTATTTTGAAAATCCTGTATCTGTGTGTGTGTGTGTGTGGGGGGTTGCAGGTGACCTTCAGCACAGGAGGCACAAACTCTACTGACAGTGTGTTGCAGCGACAAAGTTTGAGGCTCGTGGCGTTTTTTTTTGGCGTGAAGTTGCAAAAGAGTCGACGGCTCTCAGAAAGCATTTGGTGCTTTCCAGGCTGGAGGTTGTTGTTTCATCTCCCGGCCTCTAGACCGTAGAGGTGTGTTACAACCGCCGGACTCGTTCAGGGCCTGAACAGTGGGAAAAATATATAATAAAATAAAAAAAAGCAGATTTGTCTGGGCCTTATCAAACGCACAATTTTACTTGGTTTTCTGCAGCTGCTTCGATGTTTTAGTCAATTTCAACTTTCTGTTTTCTGCATGTTCACGTGCATTTATTAAATAAAAGACATATTTAAAAACAAAACATTTGGTCTCCTGTCGCCTGTAAAATCAATTCTCCTTTACCCTCGCCGGCACTCACCCTTTTTTAGGTTGACGTCCCCCCCAAAAAATTAAATAAATAAAAATGCATCTGCAGAAAAAAAAAAAAAAAAAACCTCCAACAATGACCCATTTGCTGATGTCAGATTGAAAAGTCACTTTGAGGCTCTGTTGTCGGGTGGAAACATTTCCTCCCAGCCCGAGGGGGGAGGGGGGAAGAGAGAGAGAGAGAGAGAGAGAGAGGGGGTGGCGGTGGGGCCGTCCGCCAGGCTGCAGCCTGCCCTCAGGACGCCCACAAATATCCATGTAAATTGCAGTTTAAGAGAAATCAATACAAGTGACAAGTTGCCAATGCCACTATCTGGGGCAGTAATGAAGGTGTGCTGGGGGGTGGGGGGGTACATAGATAACAGAAAACAGGCTGGGTGGGGCAGAGGTACAGGTTAGACACACACACACACAGCAAGGTCAGTGGTTGTTGGGTGGATGCTAAGTGCCACTAAGGGCTTGGAACTAACCTTGATTATCTTTAGTATTCTCACTAATAACTCCGTGTTCCGCGTGTCTTTGCTCTTCTGCACACGGGTCGACGCGCTAACCGTCGCACTCACATCCTCCGCGGCGTACACCTCAAACGCACCGCGAAGCACCGGGCGCCAAATTCTGAAAAGTTTGCGGCAAAGTAAACAGAAGCAGCAAAGTGCATTTCATATTTCAAGTTGGGGAGATAGGAGACGGAATTGTCAACATGACTCATTCAAACAGTGCTTCCCCCAAATAACAAATTAAAGGCTGCGTATGTGTTTAACTCGCTGTATGACAACGGTCAATGTCAGTCAAAATGGATTTCCAAGGTTAAATACATGCTCCGACGGCGGTAATCATATTCATGGCATGGCCGTGGATTTGTGCTCTGCAAGGAACTCGCTACTTGTTTCATTATTTTTGATTCATCGCTTAAAAAATGTTTTGGTAATAAACGGACGCTATTCTTTATCAGAAAATAGTAGTAAAAAGTGGCTCCAATTATTTGAACGGCTATTAAAAGATTTGCAGATACATTTCATGTTGTTCGACTAATTCATAGATTTTACTAATCGTATTGTATTTCACACTCAAGGATGTGAATCTTCAGGGCTGGCTTGATGACGACTGACTAAATATATAAAAAAAATAAAAATTGTGCCATGGAATGTACATACATTTTCAGGAATTGTTCATGAACTAATACCCCGCCGGTGTGTTATTGTAACGTCAAAGTTAAATGTAGATTTAAAAAAATAGATAAAAAATGTCCGTATTCGACTAGAAGTTATGGAACGTGTTCTCCGTTTGTGTTTTATGTGGCGCGACACTTGGCATTAGTCTGATGTCACATCTGCGGATTAAAGAGTTTGATTTAAATTGAGATTACTGCAAACACACGGCAACAACTCCTCTCCTTTCCCGTCGTCAAATCAGACGCCTGCAATCTAAGATAAGGAGGCCAATCAGCACGCCGCTCAGGCACATTCATTCATTTTTTCTTCTTCTTCTCTGTTACATTTGATGTAGCGTGGCTTTTTTTTTACTGGAAACGAAGAAATGGCTGGTCCACATGCCTCTCGCAGTGCTCTTCATTTGTAGACTTTGATCGCTTTCCGCCGTTTTCATTATCAGAATAATTCGTATTAGGTAGGACCGTCTCCATGGTAATGCACCTGTTGCTCTCATGCAAATGCTGTGATTTAACAGTTATTTATTTTCCTTTACTCACGGTTGGGAAAAGAGCCCACGTCGACGTTCACCCTCGAGACTTGAATAGAAAGATGTCCTGCCTCTCGAGGAGTCTGCAGCTCAGGCCTCCAACAACCCGCCATCAATTCGGCTGTATTAGACATATGTATGATTGTTTCACCCATTATGTTTCATGATCTGTTTTTGTGTCTATGTGGCATGAAAAAAAAAGGCATGGGAATACGACTTAACCCTGAAAAAAAAAAATGTAATCGTTCGACAA
Organism: Ophiodon elongatus; assembly: GCA_016806645.1. Lineage (NCBI taxonomy): Eukaryota > Metazoa > Chordata > Actinopteri > Perciformes > Hexagrammidae > Ophiodon > Ophiodon elongatus. The sequence goes on from JACSYO010000846.1 coordinate 413,276, forward strand.
TTTATTTATCGTCCTCCTACATTCTGCAACTTTAGGCCATGATTAAGATTAGTAAAACAATTGAGGGAGATATGTTCTGCAGATGAATAGCTCAGCATTAACTAAATATTACATCCCCCGTTCCTATCATATTTTGTGTACAGTGTCCCACAGCGTTCCATGTAATATCCACAAGAGTGTCAGTGGAAGGTCAGGGCAGGATTTATACAGTCTTCAATGTCAGAAATAAAGCACCACGAAAAACAAACAAAAACAAAAGTTACTTCACACTAAACCCACTTTGTTTAATTTTTTTTGAGTTAGTAAATTTAGAAAGTTATGTTTTTTTCCAGAGAAACTCACAGTAGTTCCATCCACAGGTTTTCAGGGCCTTTGACAAAGTACTGACGACCATCCAAGTTTTCATAGCCAATATCCAGAGTGTTTAATTTGATGGGTCCTGATTTCAGTTCTATGGATTCTGGCTCGTTCCTTTTCATTTTAGGTGCATTTTGTTTCATTACATCTTGTATTCAACTCACGGACTACTGCGCAACTTGAGTTGAGGGCGCGCACTGGCACACAAAGTGTCCGTGTCACGGTTAAGAATCGTGTCATGATAACGTAAATCACATGAAACCACAAGGCTCAGTAAAGAAACAGGAACCAGTGCTTTAAGGTCATGATATATACAGTCAGTCCTCAGTTAAGTCTCCCCACCAGACTGCTGCACATTAACAACCGAAGTGACTGCATGAAAAAAAACAAAAACAAAACATAATTCTGGCATATTTGTTAGCGATGACAACATCTTTATCTCCACAATCCACATCCAAGATCTGCATAAACAACACGGCGCGCTTGCAGGCGGATTCCACCAAGACGCAGAGGCATCAAACAGGTGGCAGGAATTTTAATCAGCAACATACTTCAAAATATTTAAATTTTTAGGATGTTGTCAGAAAAAAACTAAAAACAACCTCAATAAGTTCCAAGCGCCGTCGACGCCGCAGAGAGGCAGTGACATTTGTGACGAACCGCTTTCCTCGCATGATGAATAAGGAAAGCGGGGGTCCAGCTGTGAACACAACCCGACTACATGGAGAAACAAGATAAACAAATGTTTAACAGCAGGTGGAAAAGTGGGCTTTTGGCCCGTCTTCCTCCCCGTATCCAGACTGGATGCTTTCGCTTTCCAGAGGAGCTGCTAACAGAAGAGGAGGACAAGCAAGGACATCTGTGACAGCAAATGCTTTTTTTTTCTTCCTTCTATTTTTCCTTTTTAAATATGCATGTGGCCTTCCCGCCAGTGGCAAAGAGCAAACGGAGGCAATATTGCAAAATTGGAAGTACACCAGAGAATGCACTTTTATTTTGGTATTTCTTATATTTTTTTAGAGTGCTGTCAGGTATTTGAAGCGAGCTACTCCTTAATGTACCTTGCGGACACAAAGTGTTCTAATTGCTGGTTGAAACCTCTTCGCCCGTATAGCACATTTCAAGGTGGCATTCCGCGGCCGCAGTGAAAACTTTGAAAGTGACATTGAACATTTCATTTCGCACAGCGCGTGGCCGGCGACGCTCAATCCTCGCTTCCCCAGTTGACGAAGTGCCGCCAGCGTACCTTTTCTTCAGCAACAATCTCCCTTGGATGACTTCTTCTTTTCTCTCTCTCAACCCCACCCCGCCCCTCTTAAGTGACACCCATTAATCACATTAGGTCTTTGGGAGAATTGTCTGCCGAGCGTCAAGTCTCGGCTGACCCCAACATTTGGAGAGCGAAGATAAAGACGTTGTACTGACAGCTCTGAAATAGCCCCTTCCCCCACCCCCCCGCAGGTCAGCGTTCAGGGGAATATGAATATTATTATACATGAAAAGAGCGGAGAAAAAAAAACAATTGAGTTCTTACTTGAGAGGAGCTGAGTGACATTGGGAATTGTCAGTGTTTTTACGGAAAGACAGCTTTCAAATTAACGGATTGGTAGCAAAGCGGCGTCGGGTGGCGACTTGAAATGTGCAACTGTAAATGTGTGAGTTAATGAGGTCATCGTTAAAGTCCATCTCAATAATATAGCCGCTATACGAGTTAGCCGTTGACTATCTGGAGAGCGGAGCAGGGTAATAAAATGATCCGCGATTGTGCAGATCGATGGTGATCGCATTTAATATTGGACTCTTTAATTCCTGAGAGCATTGAATGTTATGGCTCTCTTTGTGAGTCCACATTCCGAATCAGAATGTCTCCCTGAATGGGAACTAACATCATTGCCCTTAATGTCACGTAACATTATCAGCTCTGTGGTTTGGCACAATGGAGTCATTGTGTTCTGTGGTGAGGTGTGGGGGGTGGGGGTGGGGGGGCTTATCAGTGAAAGACAGGAAAGGAGAAAGGAGAGAATGGAATGGAATAAAAGTAAATTAGATCTATGTTTAGCGAAGGAGAGATTTCTCAAAATAGTTCTTCACAATGCCGGATTCAGACACCTTGTTCAACTGAAATAAAAAAATAAGTCAGTATATCTATCTATATATATGTATATATAGATATATATACACATACTGTAAGTTTTTTGGTCAGAATTGTAGCAACCAATAAGAGAAATATAGAGTTTTACTACATACGTTGTTAGCCGTTGCTACACTACTCCGTGACTGTGCACGTTAAAATATGTCATCAGTCTGGTCATTTGCCACACCCACGGCCTGTGAGACGGAGACGGCTAACGCTAGCTAGAGCCCGCTAACGCTAGCTAGAGCCCGCTACTTTGTATTCATAATATTCAAACTGCATTTATTTTCAGGGGCTGATTTTGACGGCCCTGCCATCGATCGGCGTGCCTTCAATCTTAAGCGTCTTTACCGTGACATATTCGGAGTGGCGTGGAATATGTGGGCGGCGTTTAGTTAGCTGGGTTTTTTGCATTTGATGATGTCATTCTGCTAGCTGCTACGACCCGTCGAGTGCAGTTTTAAAAGATCGTATAAGGGTTAACTACTCGCCCCACATCCCACGTGATTCGGTGCGTTTCTGTAAATTGCCACAAATTCAGGAGGAGTCGTGAAAGAAGAAGAAAAAAAGGAAGATTTTGCTATAAAATAAATACTTATTAATGAAATACTAAATGAAATACTTAAAAGACTTAATACAAAAAAAGACATAAATTTGGCAGATCAGGACGATATCTTTGATATTATTAGTTTTACTATGTCTTTAAGTTGACTTCCCACAAACACATTTTATGAATCTTTTTAGAAAAACAGGAAAATATGCACAACTACTGCAGTGTTGTCCCAGTCGATACTTTCTCGCACAAAATGTGAGGGGAGGAATTGAAATAGTATGTGTCGATGGTGCTTCTTTGTCTCGTCCGTAATGACACAGGATCAACCTGAGTTCCCGCTTCATATTTTCATGTTTGTTTCTCTTGCAGTTCATGTTTTCAGGCAGACGTATGGAGAGTTATATCTGCACGGACAGATGGAGAAAAGCGTTGTGGAGCTCCTGAAGGTAAAGATGCCAGGTCTGATCAGGCTGAATACTGCAGCCGGGAGGGGGACACACGATGTACAGCTACATTCGTATTTTGTTTTGCTCATTGGTCTCAGGCAGGTACGGTGCTGGAAACTCCCCCAGACCTGACCTCTCTTACGGCAAATTTCATATTTTCCATGAAAGTATAAAAAAAAATAAAAAAATAAAAGAACAAAAAGCTCTCCAAAGCTCTGTTGTGGACGAGCCACATATTTCCTGGCACTACGTCCGTCGTGACACCTCACGCAGACATTATGAGTTCTTCTGGTTTTGACCTGACAATAGAGGACGCAAGTGACAGAAAAAATAAAAACAAAAAAATCAAATGTCAGCAGAGCTTAGTTCTGATCAAACATCCTGTCCCAACTGATAGCGGCCCCGGACGCTCGGGAGCTGGCTGTAATTGAAAATGAGCGAGACAAAAATCAAACAAACTCTGCTGCTCTCATGCATGTCTGATTGAGGAAAAAAAGAAGAAGAAGAAGAAAAAAAAAGAATGGGCACTAAACCTGCTAGAAAAAAAAATCACAAAAAACAAACGTAATTGCGCGCTCACACACGCGTGTTCGGATACCCGCCACATATTCACGTGGGAAAATTAGTAAACAGAAGCTTATCGTTTTCCAAAAAGATTCCTAAAAGGCCTTGAAGCCGCATCCCTTTTTTTCAAGACAGAGATTAATTGCCTCTTTTCCGCCCTGACAGTAATCCTTGAAACTGCCTCTGCTTTGGTGCAACAGCATCTCAGCCAGCCTCCGGTCCTCACACACGCACACACACACACACACACACACCAAGGATACCGACACATAAAGTCAAACAGGCCCTTCCCCTACCGCACACACTTTACTACATCACTAATATCCAGCCCATTAGCACTTTAAAGCCTGGCAGGCGTTTGAAGTATTACAGAGTCACAGCTGTGTGAGTGGCGGGGAAGTAACAATGACGCTCCGCTCACGCCGCTCGGCTCGGCTATCGGAGCCCAAGTGTGTTAATCTCACGACGCGGTGAGAATGGGCGGCTCGGGCACGCCGAGTCTCGCTGTGCCTCCATCTCCACCCTCCTCTAATACCTCACGGAATAAAAAACGGAGAGCGGGAGGGCCACACGTGTTGTTGCTTCCCTGTAATATTTGCAGGTCTTACGAATCAAAACCGGCAAGCCATTGGTTTTAATTAATTCCCCCCCCCCGCCCAGTCTTTGTCCGCGTGTGTGCAGAGTGGCAGCATATGGCGCTCTCCACTTCGCAAATCCTCGAGAATCCAGACCGCCGTGGGATTTATGAACAGCAACAGATGAGGTTTTGATGATTAGGAGTTTGCTGACGGTCCGTCGGCAATGGAAAGGTTGCGCCTTTCTACTTCGGCATATGCCGCCCCGCGCATTGGCGAAGGGGTCATCCAGATCTTCTGTCAGCGCCGGCCATTTCATCGCACCAACAGATGGCTGAGGGGATTTTATCATTAAAAATATCCTCCCGCTCGATCTATTTCATGATATTAAAGTTATCACATTATCACGAGACCAAGTGGTCAAATGACATCACCGCATTGGCGACCGAATGAGCATCAAGCTTGTGGTTTGCACATGAAGCATAATGTCTCTGAAGATTAATCAGGATTAAGGTTACAGGATGTTTAGAGATGAATCAACGGTTCACTGGGAATCACTGAAAGCTTTTACAAACGGCATCGTCGCTCGGCAATTAACTTTGCATGCGCCGAGGACGCGGGAGATTTTGATTTGGGGCTGAAGCTATGACTCTCGGCGTGCGTCTGCACGGAAATCAGCGCAGTGATTTTTTTTTTTCACCGCCAAGTCACCGCTGCACCGCTGATTACAAGGCCCCCATTGACCCGCGCCGCTCTGTCCTCCGATGACGGCGTCCACGTGAATAGGGTGTAATCAATCTCTGATCCAATCAGAGGACGGTGTCCTGATGACTGACGGAGAGGTCTCTGCGGGGCCCTTTTGAGGCCAGAGGTAAAGGGCTCCCAGGGGACCCGGAGGGCCGTGACAAAGTGATGCTCTGAGCAGCGGTGACCTCGGCTGAAGTAAATTTACTGCTGAATATCCTTCTCCTGCTATAGGGGGGGCATTTTGATTGTCACATTCTAGTTCTAATGTGTGAAACCAGCTTGTCGGGGACACTTTTTAAAAGGTGCTAAATGCACACACGTAAACAAATGACACCGCATGTGAGACCTCTCAAAATCAATACGTTTCACACGAATCCCGTTACCTTCTGCTCCTAAGACGCTGCCACTTCTGTTTGCACTTAAAGAAACGACACTTGCCATTCTGAGTGCGACCCATGCCGCTTTCTAAATTTACCACACTGCAGAGGGAAGAGTACAGTAAGAGAGACCAATGAGGCTGCAAAAAGTCATTTATCCGCATTAAATGCAGTGCTACAAATAGCGCCTTTTAATTAATGCGTCTGATTAAATGCGTTTTGAAGTGCGTCTTCAGTCGCTTAAAAGTTTTGTTTGCAAAGCGTCATTCACAATAAAGTGTTTACCTACTTTACGACCTGTGTTCAAATGAAGGGGGCCTTCAACTGAATGGAGGCACCTGCAGACCTTGAGTTCCCCCGTCACTAAATGGCTTTCATTCTCTGCAGATCACCCGGTTGGCTGCTGGCTGCTGGCTGCTGGCGCCATGCACAAAGCCAGGAATTCTCAGAATGGAATTTTATTGTGACCTCTGTCTTCTGGATGAAAAGGGGATTGACGCACATCCTTCACATACTTTCTTAATGGCGTAAACATTGAAATCAATGACAGCCGCGTGTCCTTGGAGGCAAGTCTTTAAGTGCTCCGGACGGGGGCGGATAATACGGTGTTCACGTCGCAAAAGACATCACGGTGGGTTTTTTCAACCACATTTGTTTCTGATGGAGAAGAATAAAAAAAAAAGAAAGAAAAGTTTTATGGTTTGAAAAGTCAACTCCTCCAAGTGAACAGTAGATGGTGGTAGAAAACATTTTACATGTGTCTGGGACAGTGACAGCAGACGGATTACCTCTCTCAAAGTGCACATTTCATTGGGTATTTTGTTGAAGTTGGGAAATTAAGTCCTAATGTATCATTCTAATGAGGTTCTGATGAGTGTACAATTCAAGCTACCTCTGTTTGAACACTGCCTCGTTTCATTTCCTGTGTAACTTTATTCCCCCCGGTGTTAAACATTTTTCCAGGAATCGTGAGAGGAGTGTCATTACTTCCCCGTTACTCGGAATAACAATCAGGCATGAAGGCTACGCAGTGTTCGACAAAACGGAGAGACGGAGCGGCTAAATCCCTCAAAGTTAAGCTCATCGCCTCCTCTTCTCTCAAGCTCCAGTCTTTCATCAGGCAGGGTTTATCGCTGCGTCAGAGACCGCTGCCGTTTTGAAGTTTCAAGCCCCCCCCCCCCCATCCCCCTACCCCCCATTCCCTCACTAAACCACACATAGAGGTGAGCAGCCGAGACTGGATTCCCCATCAACAACAAAAAAAATAAAAAGGACAAAGGCGACCGCGTGCGCCAGAAGAAATGGGGTGAGAATTCAAGCACGGCTGTCATTCGACATGAAAGACATGCGTGAACATGGGGGGGGTTTCTGTCAGGAAAGCGGGGCTGACGGAACGCGATGGGCGTACGGCGATGGAGAGAGAGGGCGGGTGTGGATTCCCAAGAGGAGAGGTAGAGGGGGGGATAATTAAAGCTGTCAGATCAATAACTATGGTAACCAAAGCCCTGTCAGAGACAATACAGTACAAGTACCAGACTCCCCATGAAAACTACACTGAAAATCAGACATGTTGAATTTATTTCTAGAGACGAAATGAATATTTATAAAAAGAAGCCAAAAATGCTGTTTTAATAACAACATCTCCTGTGCATTAAATCTATTTGCAACCAAGTTTGACCTACCAAAGGCCAGGGTTCACATCCTGTCTCACGCCGAGTCAGGATTTACTTTTTCTGAATTTAGTCCAAACCACAAGTTAAAGCTGCTCTATTCAGTATTTGTTAAATTGACAATGGAGTTAGTGACTCGTAGTGACGAAGCCACGGAGACATTATCACACTCTGCAGTTCCTCCTCCGCTCTACAGAGGTTTTATAGCGTCTTTCAGCTCATTGTTCTGCACAACTCTACCGTTTTGGTTCGCTATCAGCAGCTAACGGTGTACAGACACAGTCAGCTATAGCCGGTGAGCATTTAGCAGCTAAGGAGCCAGATGTTTCCCCGAGGAGTCGGTAGAGACCAGAAATAGATACACGGGCGTGAATATTGGCCTGACATTCACCGGGCGGCCAGAAGAGAGTGAAAACCTGTTTGCAATAACAGCTTTATATTGTGATAATAATGTCAATGTTGGGTCGCAGCCCCCAATTCTGATTTAACCAAGTAATTTATTTGACTAAACATACCCATGAAAAAAAGTGTAGCTTATTTTAGGAAAAATGAATGAACCAAGATGATATTTTACACACGTTTAATATGAATATTCAGATTTTTGGAAGTATCGGCAGAAAATGTTTGCAGAGTTGAAAACACGCAAATAAAAAGGCCTGGTCTCGCCACACTGTCGGTTCTCAAATAAAGACAATAAAAATAGTCTCTAAAAACACTGCAAAGACGTTTTTTTTTTTTTTTTTAAATGTTCTGTTTATTGCGGTACTGTATGAACACCAAAGACGGGGTCCAAAAGCATCTCCATGTGTGTCTTTGAATTGACAGAGCTGAGGGACGGCACACTGGCAGGGGAATTCTCTCCTTTGCCTCTTTAGTTGAAATTGATTTCTTCAAAGGCGACCGTTGTTTTTTTAATTAAAACACTGAACTGGCTAATTGTGAAATTGATTCAGGTTGTGTTTTTCACTGTGTAAAGCAATATGCTGTTGCCCTCAGTGCTATCTATATTTATCAGAGAAAGTAAAGCTGCTTGCACTCGCTGCCTGTCGTGCTCTGTCTAATTCCTGCCGCACACACACGCACACACGCGCACACACACACACACACCCACACACATCCACGAGCACACACAAGCACGCAGACAGTTTAGACCGGTTAATGCTGTAATCCTGCAACTGTTCAATATGTTTTGGAAGTTCCTCAGTAAGCTATACGTATAACTGACAGAACGAGAGTCTTTAACTCACAGCAAACCCTGTAAGCTCATCCTCGAAGTCGCTTCAAAGTCCGTATCAACAACAGGATTAAACGTTGGACCAATCACAAACTTCAGGGAAGTGATTTGCACTTGGTTAGCATGCTGCTTCTCGGGCGCGTGGACAATTGAGCTATGATTGTGCGTGATGTAGACATATTCATGATGAACTTATTGTACCCCCCCCCCCTCCCTGCCAGAAAGATTTACGTTGTGACCGAGATGAAATTTCCCATTGAAAACCGCGTGACAAACCCTCCACATCCGTCTTTTTTGAGGGCTAAAGTTACCTTCAGGGACGCTATATATTTCAGCGGGGCGTTTCGCCACTGGATTAATCATTAGGCCCTAAATTATTCATCCCTTTTTTCATAATTTTGCCAAGAAGAATGTATGACGCTGCCTGGAGTAACCTGGCACAGGTCCGCTCACTCACCTCGGCCGCCGCACAGCAGTTCCTTCTCAGACATTTAGCAATATTAAACAGTTATCCAAAATATACACGGTAATACGAGGTTCACACATGCAAGCCAACACAGTCAGTAATTACTAAGCAAGTCACATCCACAACCCAGTTCTTGGGTTTATATATCCTTTTAGCTGCTCCTGAGGCAGAAATAATCTCACTGTTTGAATTAAAACTGAAAGGACTGAACCAATCAGCTGATGGCTAAATAATTAGACTGAACCCCGTTGACGAAAGAGAAGAGTTGAAACGTCTACAAGTTATATTGCTTCAAACTGAAAAAAAAAAAGTTAAGTAGTCGAAATAAGTATGGCCAATTTGTTGATCAGTTATTACGTGTTTTATCCCAGTGAGCACCAACCAGGATTTCAACGTTGATTATTAGTTGAAAACTAGTTGATATTCAGTCTGAACGTCTAAGACCCATTTTCACCATCTTTTTAACCGGCTAAAATCAACGTGTGACAAAACGCCAATTTGTTTGAAAAATGTTGATGGTTTGTTTTTGGTGACTGTGAACGTATGTCTCCAAAGTCATATTACACCGGTCGGTGAAATGTGGTCGCCAGGAAGACATGATTTTAACGCATTTAATGTTTCATATTAAACGTCATAAATATGAGAGCAGTGTACATTCTATCTGTACGTTAATGTAAAATAGGAGTGTGTGTTTACTGCTAGAACACGCATACACAGGTACGTTGGCTTATACTGCTTCTACTACTTTGAAAGTACCACTGGTCTGGATACTCGGCACCGGAAGTGAACGAGCTGACGGAATAAACGTGAGGCTTCTTGCTAACTACACACTTTGTAAGTACTTGAAGTACTTTATTCCAATAATTTTATGCTGCTCACGATGAAGGCGAGGCTGCTAGCTCGTACCGTTAGCATGCTAGCTTGTAACATTAGCATGTTAGCCGATAGCATACAGCAGCATGAACCAACAGTAAACATAAACACGTGTGTAAGTTAATGTTGGCGACTCTCTTTATGGGCTGTCGCTGTCGCCCAACGTTATAAAATTGAGTTTTTTGGCCATTTCACATGTAAAACACACGACAGAAAGTGAGAGGGACTGTGCACAGTTTAAATGGGGAGGAAGTAAGTAAAACCCAAAAGTGAATCATTTTTTTATAATGCTTGTTTTATTTAATGATTTACACCTGAAACCGGTTGTTTGGTGGCTTTGAAATGACATTTAAAGAAGTAAAAGGAGATTTTGTTCAACAATCGTGTATTTTCTATTCCATTGTAGTTGTATTTAAATAACATTATTCATGTTATATTTATATTGTTGCTTAATTAATAAATACAAATGAATTGTTACCTGTGTCACATGGTCTTCTTTGTCCTGTGCGTGGAAACTGTTGATGTGTTAGTATGACTGTATTTAATTGCTACATATTTTACTGTGAGATTTTGAAGAGACGTTTAGAATACGGTGATGTTTAAAAGTTGTTTAAAATTGGTTCAAAAGTGAACGTTTTCTCACCGACTATTTGAAGACGTTGATTGTTGTTCACGTTTCGACCATATTTCACCGGGATTTGTAATATTGCCTTTCAACTGAGAAATGTGGATCTGGTTTCTTAGTAAGCCTACAAAATGACGATATATTACTATTACCACAATGTAGAGGATGAAACATGTTCGTATTGCAAATCCTGTTGAAATGTGGTCTAAACGTGAACGTTCAATCAACGTCTTCAAATAATTGGTGAAAAAACGTCACATGGTAGCGACTACGGATAAGATGAGAAGAGAAAAGAGTGGATTGTGTGCAGCAGCCTCAAATGATTGAGTTGCTTTCAATTGGTGCTTAATTTTTTCACCGAGAAAAACATGTCATATATATATTTTTTTATCTAACTTTTTCTTAATTCACATTCATATGGCTCACATAGGCCTGAAGGTACCGTACTACATACAGGCTGCCATACACGGACACACCAGTATGCCACTGTCCCATTCATTAGGCCTGTCTTCTTTTCCTTTCCCTTCCATGTCGTGCAAGAGTTAAGTAAGATACCGTAAGGGATTCATTTTCGCCGTCTTAATTTCAGAGTGAAAACAAAGTCACAGTCTGATGTTTTCACTGGTGCAAATCTCTCGTCACTGACCTGTTCCTGTGAGGTGGGGGGGGGAGGGAGGGGGGGGCTCAGTGAGATGCCGCAGGGTTTGGGTTTCCGGGGGGAAGGACGTGACAGCGCCGCCATGCAACCGCTCACGCTGTTAAGTCTGCTGGGAAAACGAGTCCCTCGTTTGTTAGTCGCACGCGTCCCAATTAATCACGGCCCTCGCGGCGCACGGCAAAAAAAAAAAAACGGTTGCCGTTTACAATGATGTCAAGGAGTCAAGCTTGGTTATTCCCGCCAAACACTTTAAGACTTCAATCAACTGTCCCCTCAGCTGCTCTCCCGTGGAGACACACACACACACACACACACACAAACAGAGATGATTTAGTCCTCCCAACGAGGCATCATAAATCAAACGTCTGAGCCAATAAACAGCTCTGCTTGGCCATCTCTGAACCTTCCAAAGGCGCTGTTAGCCTCCCTGTCATGTTAGCGCTACGGAGTAATTAACAAGATGTTTCTGCAGGGAGGGAAAAAAGTGTGCGCGTGTGTGTTCTGTTTGTTAGTATATTGCCATGGTTACGCTCATGTCTGGTGAGTGAGTCAAAAGGGGTCACGCATAGCCAGGAAAAAACAAACACTGTGCAGGTTTCAAATGTTTTTTTGTTCTCGTTTTCTTGCCGCGTAGAATCCAGCTCCCCGGTGTTAGCGTCGTGGTTAACTTTTGGGTGATTTGGGCAGATTTTCAGGCTCTGATCTAACCCCCCCCCCTCCCCCCCACCCCCCCAAATAAAATTGCCAGCTTCAGAGCGAGCGGCGAACAACTGAATAAACATTGAGATGTCATCCCGAAACAAAGAGCGAGCGAGCCGCGAATCTCGCCGCCAAGAGGAAATCATTCTCACCTAAATCCCACCGAGACTAAAACGGATTCAGGGATTACAGCAATGCGCTCACTTAGCTTTAATCAAAGTGCAAAGCTGCGCGGGCTAGTGTTGTCCTTGTTAAGACATTTCGGCGAGCAAGGAGTGGAGGGGTGTGGGGGGGTGGAGGGGTGAAGCGGTGCCGTGACACTCAGCTAATCAGACCGGTGAGTGTTCACTTCTGTGCTTTTGCCTCAGCGACAGAAACATCTCCTTCAGATGTATTTTAGCTCACCCGCTATAACCGCTGGCGCATTTTTTTTCACCTTTCTCCAAATATTCACCCTCTCCATTTGTTTCCCCCTTGTGCACCTTTTTGTTGGCAAGAATACTCTCGTCTGATCATCTCTCCCCCCCCAACCCCACCTCAAATTTCAGAGCTCATGCTTTGCGTGGATCGCTGTTGTTTTTTTTTTTGTCTTGTTTAAAGTGTTCTTGACGTTGCCTTGTTATCCCGGAGCGCAGCGCCCGCGTGTGATCTCCATATAGAAGGGTGCGCGCGTGGGCTCGCTCTCTACGAGACGATGAAAGGCGCCGTATTTATGCATATGTCTGTTCTCGCTGCGGCGGAGAGCCCGCGTGTTTTCACCTCCTATCATGCTCCACTCCTTAGCCCCACATCATTACACTGTGCTTTAATCCCCAGTTTCCCTCTTTATACCCACAGTCCCCCCACCCCCCCACCCCGGGGGGACGTGACTTGTGCTGCACCGCCTCTTTGTACACACAGCGCCGCTAACACCAAGGACAGAAGGCGGTGTCTGTCTTGCTTCTCCGGGGAGCGGAGAAAAGACAAAGGGAAGCCCTCAAGCTGTCTCGCAGGTACAAAATAAAATAAATATGGATTGTGGCAGGAGTGCATGTAGGCAGCAGGTACAGGAATAACACTCATGAAACTTAGGTGCAAATGAATGGCTGTGGAAACGCTCCGTTACGCATTACTTCTTGGTCTTGTTTCGGGTTCAAACTTGAAAGATAGATTTTTAGTATGAAAAAATATACATGTATTTTTTTTTCTATCTAAGCAATAACAACTTTTTTATCCTTTAATATGAGATCCCCAGACATATTGTGCCCCTTTTTAACAACATGTGCAAATAATTTACAAAATAATCCATTTCTTAGTGTTTCTATATCCCAAAACAATGCAAAACTAAATGACATGTGCTTTTGTAAGCTAGTCCGCGGTCCTCTGTAGCTCCTTATCGTGCTACATTCTACGCCCCCGCCCACTTTTTAGCCGTCCTATCGAATGCAAAGGATTTGACTTATATCCAACTTTAAAAAGGGAAATGCTGGTAATTCTCAACCTTTATTCTTTTGCTCCAAACTCAGAACATGTTTCCCGTTCTGGACGTTAGCCGCTCTCTATACTGCTCTTCATTGTATTTGAGGAAACTCCAGTAACTCCAGTCAATGTTGCCAACACATCGGTGAGCCTCCTCTTAAAAGGGTCTGATCTTAAATGAATTCCTATCAATACAGAACTACCTAGCTATGCGCTACAACACAAGAACAATGCTGTTTCTGTACTTCCATGTGTTGCAGATGGATCACGGCGGATGCTGACGAGCAGCTTTAGCCTCAGTCTTTTAGCACAATATCCCGTATGTAGGCCAAAACACAGTCTCACTGCAGTTCGTGAAATAGTCACGAAATTAAATAATTTGGTTTTGTGTAAAGGGACAAGAATTGTTTGTATTTTTTTTTTTTTTTTCGGACATTACTTTCAAAACCAAAGTCAGGTTTAAGCAACGAAACCACGTAATTAAAACCACAACGCGGTGTCGAACACTCGTCTTGTGGTTGAAAGTCCTTGTGTTTGTTGGACCTGTCCTCCTGACCCCTCCCGCCAACCATAAGTGGTCTTTTTTTGGGAAATGAAATACTACATCACTTGCTCGGACTGTTGCTTAGTCATGTGGGTGCATTTAAATTAATATGTGTCCGCCACAAAAAAGGATCCTAATTGACTTTCCGTTTGCATTGTTTTTGTCCTGAGCGACGTGAAAAACAAAACAGACAATTTGTGTCCATTTTTTACTGACTGTTTTTTATATTTAAATGAATGTTCTTAATTGTTTTTAAATCTTCTTTTTTTTTTGCATTATGTTTTGATGCTTTTAATGGTTATATGTGAAGCACTTTGAATTGCCTTGTTGTTGAAATGTGTTATACAAATAAACTTGCCTTGCCTCCATGTACACAAAACCAATGGATTGCGTTTCACAGGAATTAGCTCGCTAGATTAGCTATTGTAGCTAACTACGTAGGTCAAATATAAGTTGGATGTGGACATATCTTCTGTTTTATTCCATTTGAATTAAAACCTGTTAATAAGACTATGACTACTTCTACTTCCTCCACTTTTTCAAGAAGTGCAGAGTTCCTCTCACTCAGTCAACGCTCTACCTTTCTTAGTGTTGCCTTCAGTCAGCCAGAAGCTCTCGGACTTCCCGGCTCAGCGGTGTGAACTTCCTCCCGGCCTCTCCCTCATTAGCAGGGTAACCCAGGTTGACCGTGACAATGTTACAGGCCTGAGATTAGACCCACCTCCTCAAAGGGAACTCCGGCGGATAGCGGGGCTGAAAGTGATCAGGCTGCACCGGACAAGAGGATCACTTTTAATGAGTCTCCTCTCTGTTCCCACTAACCAGGCAGCTCCACCTGAAGACTGCCCTCCTGTCCGCCGGGAGAGAGACTGATGTTCAGCCTGGTGGGAGAAAGAGGAGGTTCACACCAACTGCTACAACTTTCTTTCAGAACCAGGTGCAGCCGGAGCTCTCAGTGGATCGCTGAATATTGTACAATATCACGGCCTCACTGTACACCATCATTTTGCAGGTCATTGCACCAACTCTCTCAATGCTGTACATGTAAGTATACACTAGTTCATCGTGGAACATGTGCTTGAGGGATAAAATAAGTCCAATTCTTTATTTTCAGTCTTTTGCAACACCAAACTGCACCATTTAAATTACAGTCAATAAGAAATCACTTTACTATTACAGAATTAATCATTCAACTGCAGTGGCCATGACATTTACTATCTTTGACGGTGAGTAGCCTTGCTAGCTATAGCTTTTACTAGGGCTGTGATGTTTTAAAAAAAAATCTAGTTCAAATTATTTATTTTTTTTACAATCTTTTGTGATGCTAATGCTAACATTGGCCTACCTTATCTCTATCCAGGCCTTTTCCCCCATCAATGATGTTGAATCCAAAATGCTCCCTCACATGGTTTTGCATCATGACTCAATATTTTTTCTCTATTTGACATTAGCTAAGACTAAAACATTAATCAGATTTGCTTTAAGCTAGGCTAACTAGCTTTCTCCTAGATCAACCTCTGTCTAAGCTTTTGGAGGATGTGCCACCACTAGTTTGGTGAAGATTTTAAGGTCCTTCTGCTGTACCCACAACAACTTTATAGGATGTATGGATTCATTCAGACGGCCCAAAGGCTAAATTGGAGAGGGGACCCAAAACTTGCTAAATTTAGCTCAGCCCTGTTTTGGCTGAAGAACACTTGGTTTGGTAGCTAACATCCAATCTGCACAGATGCTCTCAGGGAACACGCTGTCTCACTTTAGTCGCCTGGTTAAATATAAATCTCGGTATACTTCAATGTGACCTCTAAGGGATCCTTCAGGTTTTGCTTTTCCCCCCTGTACACGTGTTGCTAAACAGCTCCTCGAAGTAAATGGTTTCTGTTGTCAATTTAAAGAGATAAACGGCAGTGCCCTGGTTTATTCCCATTTCCGCTCTCCCACTAAGAATCTTACTGACAGAATATGTGGCGTCAGCATGCTCCAAATCTTTGAGCCTTTTAGCCTCTTCTGTAATGCTTACACAGGGAAATTGAACAAGGGGGCAGACTGTGCCACCCAACAATATTAAAAGACTGAAGAGCAGAAACTTCATTCTCTTCAGCCTGAAACTTTAGTGACCGTCCACACTTTGCCTGTTCTCGGAGGAAGTGGGAAGCTGTTTTGATTAAATTGAAGATTAACTCTGTTTTGCGTTGGATTGATTTCAGGTATCTACTAAACTCAAATTATAGGGTATAAAGTACTTAATGTAAAAGTGAAAACACCATTTGGAGAAGGTGATATTGTGTAAATCATTACTACTTAACTGGAGATTAGAGGTCATATTTTATATAAACATACCTCTTGGATGGCTGTTCTACCCACTAATTGCTCTTTCCTTTCATTTTAGTCATCGAGAATTAAATCATGTAAATGTGGGCCAAGAGTTGATAATGGTGACCCAAACTCCACCGCGCATACTTCAAATACGAAACAGCAGTTAGAATTCCTTTCAAAGCCACATAACCATGGGTTGTGTTCTCTTTAAAACTTGCCAGGGCAAAGAAAAAGGGAGATCAAAGTAACCAACCAAAAGTTGTTCGAGTGCATTCTTAAGGTGTGGGGTGACTCTGTAACGAACGCTGAGGTGCAACAAAACAGCGCCATCATCCACATAATATCAAAATGAGCCAATTCTGAGTCCAGGAGGGGTGATGCCGGTTCTGCCCTCTTGTTTCATGTTGGCTAATATCCAGCAATTTGCCACCACGCTCCTCTCTTTCTGTTCTGAGGAGTCTTTGATGCTGTGTCAAATGTCTCCCTCTTCCAAATTGGTTGCATCCATACACTGTTACGAACCTGCCGAATGGAGGGGACAGTGATGGAGGAGTATGCTGATGTGTGTTTTCATCAGCCCTCAAAAACAAAGCGAGCCCGACTCACTTTTCAACTTGAATGGGATGAAGAGGGAAAGTTTTGTCTGGCTGCACTTTGGGAATGCGCCTCGTACATTATAGCTTCAAACAGCAACTCTCAAAGTTCACCCAAAGACAGTGGCTGATGAGTGAAGACTTTTATCATTCGGTGTGAGACATTTAATCCTTCCACGTGGCGAGCCTCTCTTTCCTGTCATCGATTTTGACCATCATAAGCTGTACTGTAGATAATGATCAGAGTCTAATCAGCTGCATTATCAGTATGCCCTTCCCTATCAGAGCTGCCAACTCCTGAGGTGGTCCAGTCAGACGTTGCTCTGGTGTGCAACTCAATGGTAGACAAACAACCTTGCTATGATGTGCCAAACACTTGTGAATAAATGTCCTTACCTGTCTAGTTTGTGTTTGTTTGCCTCTTTTCTTTTTTTACGTCATTCTTCTTTGTGCACATTTATTTTTGTACGGACGTTATAGATCTGCTGTAGTCATTAACCTTCAAATGTGATTAAATGCAATTCAGATTTAGCGTGGCTATAGCAGCGTGGCTGTGGCAGCGTGGCTGTAGCAGCGTGGCTGTAGCAGCGTGGCTGTAGCAGCGTGGCTATAGCAGCGTGGTTATAGCAGCGTGGCTCTATCGGTAGTGATGTTGGTTGGTCTGATTTGATCCGGACTGAAATATCTCAAACACTACTGCGTGGATTGCCAGAGAATTTTGTGCAGAAAAGCATGGTCCCCAGAGGATGAATCCTACTGACTTTGGTGATCCCTGGAGTTTTCCTCTAGCACCACCAGCCACTTAAAGTTCTCAAGGCAATCATGGTTTCTCCGCGATGAATCATTGTAACTTTGGTGATCACCTGGCTTTTTCTCCGGTGCCACCATAAGGTTGACGTTTGTATTTTTTGTAACAATATAGCCATATAATTTGGTGCAAAAAATTCAAGTCCCCCTCAGAATGAAAGCTAATAATGTTGGTTATCCCCTGACTTTTCAAGTAGTGTTATTATCAGGTCGAAATCCAGCGTTGCTGCAGAAAAGTCTCGTTTCCCCACAATCAGCCTCAACGCTTCCAGCCTGGCCATCCGCCACTGTTTCAGGAAAGATCCCTAATGTGTGTCCTTCGTCGGTAATAACTCCCTCATCCATGTCACTCTGAGGTATGCATTATTTCTGCAGCTGTTACTAAGAATTCATTATTTAAGTGATTTGCCATCAGCAAAGAGGCAAGCAATTTACTTGTCAAAATACATTACTATGTGCGGTTTGAAATATGACTGGGGGGAGCTCTGGCCTGGTGCATCCTTGAATCCTTTTCATTTGGCCCCCTCGTCGCCCAGCTTACTTTTTTTTTTTTAGAGGTAAATTAAATTACCGCTCTTTTCATTTTGGTGAAACAATGCTTTTTTCTTTGACGGGTGCTTACACTGGTATACCTGCCATCAACGGTAATGCGGAGGTGCCGCGATTCACGGTGACGATTTCTGGCGTAATCCAGGAAACTTTTTGCATCTGTCAAGTCTTTAATGATAATCTACCTCTTCTTGTTACATCAGCTTTTCCCTCCTCAAGACTTCTCTTATTTTCGCTGAAGCGGCTTTGATCCCCCACAGACCCAGGTGATCTCCACCGTACCTCTTTGGTTAAGTGCTTAGGCTGGATTAGGGGGGATGGATGAGGGAAGGAAAGAAGCAGCCGTATCTACGCTCCCTTTACCCATAACACCGTAGGGAAGAGGCAACATCCAGCTGTGCTGATTGACAGCTCGCGGGACAGCACTCCGGCGCTGCAGACTTATCTTGTCTTTTACCTGGTTCGGTATGGAACTTCTTCTTTTTTCTTTTTTTTCTCACATCTGTCATCTACCTCTTTAGTTTGTGCTTCCTCATCTGCAACCCCACCCCTCCCGAGACCCCCACTTTAGAGGATTAAAGGCGCTCTAATTTGATTCATGAGATACATCTAGCTCATTCTCTTCTGGTTAGAGAACAACATTACCCTCCCGAGAGAGTCCAAGAGAGAGAAGGAAAAAAAATAGATTATCTAATGGAGTTTTTTGTTTCTGTGTTGTTAAATAGCTGGCCCGCCTAGCACTGTCTAAATGAGGACTGTCGTTTAGTCCCTGGTGGGGTTCTCTTTTTCCTCTCTACCCACGCGCGTCGCCCAGGCTCTGTTGGCTGCTACCCACTCGGGAGAACAGGCTACATGATCCGCTGCTGCGTAGCTCCCAGCAAATCTAACACAAACCAAAGAACCTTTCAAAGTTAAACAAATCACCCTCGGGCGTCGTGTCCTTCCACATTTGGCTCCAACTCTGAAAGCGCAGTAATGTTTGTAGACGGCATAAGCAGCTGGGCGGCACAGAAAGTGAGAAACCGTGTTGGACAATGAGCTGGTCTTACTCGTCTGTGGGAGAATCTGAAGAGGCAACGAGAGAGTTATTTTTTGATAAGGAACAATAACTGGATGGTTGACGTGTGCTCATTCCTATTCATGGATGCTTTCACAAACGTGGACATTTTAAGGTTAGTATCAAACATAAAGTGAAATTAATTTCAGGTCTTATTTTTAAATGCTTGCCTTCATTGTTATCAGTAAAACACACGCGGTTATTTGCCGAGATCTGGGAGTTCAGATTAGAGGTTGGCCAATATAATCGCAAATATGCATAGGTGCGTATGCTGTCCAATTTGCACAGATATAGAAACATTGATTTTTGAAGAATTACTCCAGAAAGTGTTGCTTAAGTAATTCCAATATGTCGTCACAGCAGTCGTCGCTACTTACAATAGAGTGAATGACTGCCTGGTATGAGAAGTAAAACACAGCTGTCTGCGAGGCAAATCCAGTGGTTCAAAACATATAGATGATGATGATGATGATGATGATGATGATGATGATGATGATGATGATGATGATGATGATGATGACGATGACGATGACCTTTGGGGAAAACACAGCTTGAGAAAAGAAACGTAACAGCCACCTCACTAATGGTTAACACTATAAACCAGCTAATCTACACCCTCAGTGAAACACAGAAGAGGAAATGAGAGAAGCTAGCGCGACAGTAAAAAAAAAAAAAAGAAAAACTCACAATGAGATGAAATATAAGGAGTACACATAAATAAGGTAAATAGAATATTTTCTTTCTTCCAGGCAATGGTCAGGGAAACCCTGAAGTTGATGTTAAACTGTATAACTCTATTGATTATTTGTAAAAATGTGTTTGGTATCCACATTTGAGGGATTATTGCAAAACGTGTGTGTATATGTATAAATATAATTACCTATTTATATAGCACTTTTCTTCATTACAAAAATACTGTTATTATTTCTGACGATCAAAGTAGCCTCTCTGTCATATAAACCTGAGCTGGACGTCCTTTGGTTTCTCGGCCTGTCAGACTTTGTCGCAGCAATTTCGCCGCGTTCCTAGATCTCAGCAATCTGGTAACTATAATGTTATCATAACGGACAGAGCTTATGGCACAAACTGTGGAAATAAGAGCCAAATTGTTATTATCCGTAATTATGCTTCGAGGCTGGTGAGAGATACGGGCTCCAAGTGAGCCTGACTATTGTTTATGGTAATTAAAATTGCTCGGGAACTCCTCGCTAGCCTTCCTCCGAAGATCTTGTGAGAAAGGCTGCCGATGAGATCTCATACAAACATCATGGTCATCGGCGCAGGCCATCTGCCTCTTCATTACGCAGTTTGCCAGCATTAGGTAGGTGGTAAGTGAGTCAACTGCACCAAACTAACAAAGCGTGTTGGGAACAGATAACAAAAGTGCTCAGTGGAATTTTAACATTCAAGGGGGAGGATTGCTTGATAATTATATTTCAGAGCAACTTACAGACAATAGTTCAGATTTAATGGGAGAGGCTGTATTGCTAAATATCGCTCCAATACGCTCCAGAAGAAATGATGGAAATAATGCGATGTTCTATCAATGTACTCTTCCCTTGTCCCTGCAATCAAAGAGCCGTAATTATAGTCAGGCCGTCTACTATGTCCAGGGTCCAGAAATTACAGGATCAATAACGCTTTCACTCTAGACTTGAATAACTGCAACAAAGCTCGGATTTCATGTGGCATTATATGATATGTCACGGTGAATCAGGGAAAATGAGCGGCTCCACGCATGATATAGATTAAATGGTCATTAAGACTGAGTGCGGATACTTGTGCCTCCACTGCGCCGTAGTTAAAGGCTGCGAGAGCGAAGATCGCAGTTATTTCAGACAGAAAGGGTTTGCGAGGCAACGGGCCGGGCGGGCTATTAAATACTATTATCTGACAGCAATTTTTTTTTCTGGCAAGGCAAAGCACTGCATACGACAGGTTAAGAGAGGGGAGAAATGCTGTCTTAATCATAGTCTGAATTACAGTTCAGAAAGAAAGAACAAAGTATTACGATATGAGGATAAGGCCTGTCATATTAAGCGTCTTGATGGGTCCGTTTAGGAAATTGTTTGCGGAAAAATGAATTGAGGGCGTGTTGTGCAGGGGGAGAGGAACAGCACGCGGACATCACCGTCATCAT
Source organism: Ophiodon elongatus (assembly GCA_016806645.1). NCBI lineage: Eukaryota > Metazoa > Chordata > Actinopteri > Perciformes > Hexagrammidae > Ophiodon > Ophiodon elongatus. The sequence goes on from JACSYO010000846.1 coordinate 434,718, forward strand.
CAACTTTACTACCTACTCAAACATGTGAGGTCCATAAACGCGATAGGGAAGCTGCACATCCCACATGCACAGTCAACATCTGCACAGGAGGGTAGCGCTCATGATCTACTGCCGCTGCTCCGTCGCAGCCCTCGGGGAGCTCCTCGTCCTCAGAGATATCACTCCCCTGTGGAGGACTGCAAAAGGCTGCAATTGTATCTCCCCATATGCGTGACCCGGTTTCCGTCTTATATGTTTAACAAATGCATTCTGCATCCAAAACCGTTTTTTAGACCGTACACGCGGCTGGGGATAATGATGGACGCTGCACAGGGTGAGGATCAGTGTTCAGCGTTGCCTATTGTGCCGGTGGGTCACTGCGGTGGAGGGGGAGTGGAAGGGGGAGGGGGAAGGGCTCTCTTAAAACGTGTAGTGCTCACTTGGGTACGATTTTAACGCAGCACTGCCCCACTAATGTGCTCTGAAATGGACAGAATCTATCCATAGCTCTTTATTTTCTTCTTTCCTAATAATTTCCTCTAAAGTACAGGATTTGGTACTAGCTACAGGGAACAAATTTCAGAGGCAGATATTACAGTTAAAATGTAGCTTGTTTCAGTTCATAAGTAGTTCGGAAATGTCTTGAGAGAAACGCTCCATTTAAAACCAAGTGAATGCAAATTTCTTATTACTAGGGACGTCCCCGATCAAGGTTGTTTCTTTTTCTCAGCCCTGATCCAAGTCCTTTAGTACTGGGTATCTGCCAATGCGCAGTCTGATCCTATACATGTTATTTCATAAATTGTGATTAAATATGTATCTGACAGAAAAGTTTAATTTTGGTCCTATAATAAGAACTAGCAGACTGAGTTGTGCAGACAACATAAAGAAAGGACCGGGTGTTGATGGGTTTTGTTTTAAGACAATAGTGATCAATTGATTGATTTTCTACTTTTTTAAATGTATGTATATTGAATTGCATGCTTGCCTGTATACAGCAAGTTCTGCTGTGCTCTGACTAAAAGACTCTATGATACAATAGCAAGCAGTCTGAATCAAATCATTTACCAATTGGACACTTTGTCTTCAATTTCCTGAGAGTTGGTACAAAGTAACAAAACACTTTAATTCATCGAGCTTTGTCAGACACGCCCTTCCTGTTCCTGTGTCAGAACGTCCCTATTCATTAGATGTACAACCAGCAACCCGCTCCACCAGAACTCAAAGGGAGCCTTAGTCACTGAAATGAGTGACTGAGGCTAATAGCTAATAGCTGGTCCACCTTTAAAAAAGTGAGCCGGGGCTCAACATTGGGGCTAACCAACTTTAATCAGCAGGTAGCAAGCCAGGCACGGGAACGTGGCATTGCACCGACAAGTAGCCCAAACTGTACACACGCTGCAGATTCACAGCGGTGACGTCATACTCGCAGTCTCAGCAAAAAAAGGCTGGTGTGCTCTGAGCGGGTGAGCAGGGTCACAGCGGGGGACCAGGTGTCGTGACACCGTCGGCGCAGGTCGCTGATGTAAGCTAGCGTTTAATTTGCCAGAACGTGTCAAGACGACAAATGCCGGTTGAGCCGACTCACATGAATTCAAAAAGGAGTCAGCTTGGACCAGCGGAAAAAGATAGAAGACATAGATCCTTCCTACAGACCAAGCGTGATCCAGTAAAAGTCACTTTAAACATTAAGTTTTTGCTAAAACACACAAAGCTGTAAAACCAGCGTACAGTGAGTCGAGCTGTTTACCTTGGAAAGAGACCAAAGCAACACTCCTTTCCCCCCCTCGCTTTCTCTCGGTGTAAGAATGATTGATCTCTCCATCGGTGATAAGAAGCTCTTCTCCATCATGCGCCTGCTGCCACCTCTGTCCCACTTTCCCTGAGCTATCATAGCAGGCCTGTCTGAGAGGCCCGTGATAACGACCGGCCTGGGACACAAAGGTAAATCAATCTCAGCGAGGGAAGTGAGGGGAGGGCTCACTGTGTGTACGTGTGTGTGTGTGTGTGTGTGTGTGTGTGTGTGTGTGTGTGTGTGTGTGTGTGTGTGTGTGTGTGTGTGTGTGTGTGTGTGTGTGTGTTTTTCTTCAGCAGCTGACATTACCGATTTATGTCTGCACAACCATTTACATGTGATAAGATATTTGCCTAGATACTTAAACCCAAAGCAACACAGTAGTGTTTATGTCTGATTGAAGGTAGCCTGTATTGGGTGCTCTTGGTTCTCTGGCTGCAGTGGTGTGTTACGCTGTCGGACAAATACATCTGCTTCATGAGATTTGGTTTCAAAGCTGCCCGGAAGTGACAGACCGTTGGCAGTTTACAATGACGACGGAGGCAGATTTCACGAGACGAAAAAGACAAAGAAATAAAGACTAAATTGTAGCAGAATTAACGGGAGCTACCGGCCGCAGCATGTACAGTACGTGGCCACAGTAAGTGAGTCAGTTAAAGTAACAGTTGAGTGATTTCTTCTCCTCCCTGTCGGCCTGTCTGAAATTATTGCTTCTGGCCTGGTTTTATGAGTAAAACTTATCAGTACTGATTGTACTGTATAGTGTTGACTGTCACATTGCTTACATGCATGGTCATATGTGAGAGAATGTTTGAGGACTGTTTTTGGGAGTCAGGGCAGAAAAGATGTGTTGGTGTAGGAAACCCCTCTAGCTTTTTGGATTTTTATATTTTTTTTGGGCCGGATGAAGCGTTATTGGTAAAGGTTGTAGTTGCTAAGTGGCTCTATTTAAGCTTCCACGTTGCAGTTATTTTGGGGTGACATTTCCACTCTTTTCTTATCTCTGTAGTTTATCATCTATTGCTTAAAAGTGCCTTGAAGAAAAAATGTCATTCAGATCAAATGGAACATAAATGTTTCAAGAAAGAGAGAAAAAGACGTTTCACACCTGTGTTGTGTTAAAAAAAAAAAAAAAAGGAGGATGGACCGTGACGCCTCTCAAAGGGCAAAGAGCCACCATTATGGAGGCCTTCATATAGCGGGTGCATCCTAAACTGCGCTCATGACAAAGGTTTTACATAAATGTAATAATTCTAAACAAAACACAATGTGTGTATTTCCTCAAAGGTCTAACCGAGTGCACTTCCCTCCACAGGAAACGTTGACAGAGCAGACTTTTAAGCCTTTGACTCGCATTAACCATACAAACAAAACCGGGGTCCACTCCTAAAGACATTGCTCTATTGTTATCTATTCGTGGTCAAAAACTAAAGTGCCTTTAAGTTTAGGACAATATCAGTTTTTGTTAAAGGATAGGTTCACAATTTCTAAAATGACTTAAATGCAAAGTCCATGTAATAGTCAGTTCTACATGTGTACTTCATGTTTTCTCCTGGCCATTGAGAGATCCCTGACGTGCTTCCAATGTAAAGGTTGGAAAACCAAATCCACAGTCCTCATTCTGTGCAAAAACATATTCCAGTTTAGAGTCATACAAATGATTTGTGTACCTTCCAAAGTTACATTATTTTTAGTACAAAGTTATACTTGTTCAGTACATCGACCTTTGAAATAATTTAACGAAGAACACAATTTGTCCCTGAACTTAAAATAAATAAATAATAATAATAATAAAAAAGTATTTATCATGCCTTCACTGCCAGGAGTGGATACTGAAGTAGAACAAATTAAATACATTGTAGATATAAAGTACGTTCAGTATGAACATTCCTCGAAAACCTTTTCGCTGATACAACTTAGATGTTATGTGAACTCAATTGTTAGGAGACGAGGGTTGAAATACAACAGAAATCGGTGTTGAAGCTCTTTAGAAGTACACGTGCCCTCTGGACAACTACGGAAATCTTTTGTGAGTAAAAAAGTAATGTCTCCAGATCTAGCGACTCCTCACTCCTCCACCACTCACTTCTTCACAGCTGTTGTCCCTCACATGGACGTCAAAACCCAAAATTCAACCTCCTCTTGAACAATGCTTCTTTTTTCATGATTTGTATCAGGTTGACATTTAATGTAGTGTATAGTATATCAGTAAACTATTAGTACTGCATCCCTGAGTATCAAGCAGCGCAGCCTACAGTTTTTCTGCTCTATTTACACAGTGCACACAACTTAAGTGATATTGTATGCAGAGTGTGTGTGTGTGTGTGTGTGTGTGTGTGTGTGTGTGTGTGTGTGTGTGTGTGTGTGGCCCAGGTGCTGTCAGAGCGAGGATTGCCCCTGACAGGGACGGGTCACCGTGAAGCCTGTAATTCATGCGCAGTGATGTGATCTCTGGGAGAAAGTAGGGGGCTGAGTAATTAGACCCTGTCCTCGTGCTTGATTACAGCCTTGTTTCTACATAAACCACGTCTACCCAGGGAGGCCGCATTACCATTTCCCCCGGTGCTGCCTGGTTATGGTAGCGAAGCACTCGGAGCACCTGTTTTTTTCTTCTTACTTTTGACAGCTAAAATACTTTAATATACAACAAGATATGACACGTGTGCACCTATTTCCTCCTCCTCGTCATCTACTTATAGACACCGTTATTTATCTGATAACAGTAGGAGCTCATCAACGCACTGAAATCTTATTTTATAGTGGCCTGGAGAGGTTTTGGGAAGACAGTTGAAGCCTACTTCCTCTCTGTGAGTGATATGTCGTTTAGTGATATTTAAAGTGGACTCTTAATAACACTCACTAACACGGTCAACTGTGATTTAGTGGGGGGGTAAAACCACTTGTGGTCAGTTTACCTGCCGTTTCATCTGTGGAGGAGATTCTACGTTTTAAGGCTGACATTAAAACAAAACATTCGGCGATCAATCATATGGAACATAAAAAGCTGTTTGAATGTTTTAATATAGTTTGAACATCCGTGTGTGTGTGTGTGTGTGTGTGTGTGTGTGTGTGTGTGTGTGTGTGTGTGTGTGTGTGTACGCTGTCTTGTACCGCAGCTAGAACACCAGTGTGCGTCGGATTCAGGCGGCAACCTCCGGTTCTAAAAAGCAAAGCCGATGCGGTAAGTGTCTTAAACTTTTTCCCGTTCCTCTCGACTGGCCAGCAGGGGGCGACTCCTCCGGTTGCAAAAAGAAGTCCGATTGAACAGAAGTCTTTGAGAAAGTGATTCTTCTCTCCTGATTTATTACCTCAGTGAACACTGTAAACATGAGTTTATGGTCTCAGTCGCTCGTTTCAAGTCTTCTTCAATACAACATGATGACGTGACTCTACTGGTCGTGCGATGCGCTACTTCAGGACACTTTAGGAACAAACTGGCTGAACATCGGAGAGCCTCGCAAATTTCCATGGGGGCTCCACTTGCTACGAGGCTAAATGGCTCATTTGAATTCATTCAAATTAAACGCATGTACTGCTTGTTAGTTCAAAGGACTAAGAATCAGTTCAAGGTGGCTGTTGCGTGGTGGGAGCGTCTGGCAGAACAGTGAACAAACTAATGTATGCACCAACGGATCCAAAAGCCATTTTTAACATCCGAAAGGCCAAAGAAGATGATTAAAAATGATTAAATGACCCAGCAGACCAAAAGAGACATCCAGTAATTGTGAGTAGTAAAGAAGCGTCGCTGTGATCACACTAAATCAATCTAAGTTGAACACCATCACACACATTTGTTTATACCTCCCAAAAGACCTTTAACAAATACATTTTGACATTAAGATAATGTCCTGGTCGATCAATATGCATTTCACAGAATGAACAGCGGCTTGATTCAGGGAGAAAACGCCTGCTGGGTGGCAAAGTGTAAATGTGATGAGTGGAATCTATTATTATTCATTATTATCAATCAAATATGCTCATTTATTCTAGTATTGCCCACTACGCTCTCCAACTGTTTCCCCGTTGTAGAAAAATGAGTCTTTGCCATCCTGCAAAGTCAATCTGATGTCACACACACACACACACACTTGAAAACAAGATTGAAAAAAAAAGAAAAATCAATATTTGATTATAAAATGTATATTTCTTATCTATGTTGTTACAATCACAACAGAATCTTGTTATCTTCAAAAGCTCGACCTTGACAAGGTCATATGGGATTTACTTACGCTCGCTGCGAGCTGTACTGTTCGAGAGGCACCGGTTTGAGGCCTCAGATATGACAACACCTTAAAAAAGAAACATACGAGTCCCGTGGAAAGGCATTGCACCTGTTGGTGTAACAGCACAGGAAGTAACAACAAAGTTTTCACAATGTCTGGATATATTTTTAGCCATTTCAACCCACGTGGGTCTCGGGATCCCAATGTGTGTCCGTCAGTCGGTCTATCCCTGTATATAATCCATGTATATATATCTCAACTGGTTTATGGCTAGATACCTTCCCTTTCATTATCATTTGATACATTGTTGTTTATAGCCTTTAAAGCACAGCCCAACAGGGCTGTTAGCATGGCTGACTCTTAGTCTGGTTTTCTGGCTTCCTCTCACGGCTGTTGCTTCAACGGAGTCTCTGGAGGGCCTCTGAGAAGGGAAAAGTTGTTACTGATGTACAAAGCTGAAAAGACAGGAATGTTCCTGACCGGGTAAATCATACTGACATAACTGCTTGGGCAAATATAATGTGTCAGTCCTACAAGTCACTACATTTACAGGGAAATTTGCAGATTTTTCAGGTTCACACTCAATCAATCAATTCGAGTCAATTCAATCAATCTCGTGCCTCCAAAGAATACATTTTTTCCCGTGGCGAACCCTCTGCCTCCTTATGCCAAATGATTTAAGTCATATGTGCCAAGTCATTGCTGTTTGAGGTGGACCGTCAATGCCGGACCGCATCTCTGCCAATGTTCCTCAGCAGAGCCCCTCCCACCTCGCACCACAACAATGTAGCTCCTGTGATATCAGGCCCGAGCTGCTGTATCAGTATTCCTCACCTCCCAAAATTAAGAATGCAATTACAGTGGCACAAAAGAGGAGGCGACGGCTCGTTCTCCTCTGCGCCGCTTTATGATAATTAAGCGACAGGAGGTCAAAGGCAGTATGTGTAGAAGTAATCATCGAGTCACACTTTATGAATTTTAAGTGACCAGATAAAAAGGTGAGGTTTGGGGAGAGTTCACAGTGAGGGGAGAAAAAAAAAAAAAATCGTCTCTTCTCATATGGCACAGAGGAAATCTAGCGGATGGATTTCAAACATGTTGCCATTTTCAGGGGGACGTCTGTTTGCAGAAGATACCGGAAAGGTCACGACCGGGTCGGAGCATCGGTATGAGGCTGGTATTCATGTTGAAAGAGCCCTGTGTTGCCATTTCCATCCATGAAGAGTATTCTGGGGGGGGGGGGGGGCTCTTCTGATTTGCACGCCAACTCAGTCTGCCCACAATTTACGCTGATGTCTTTGTTCCGGAATTATGTCTCTAACTGGTAACCGAGAAAATAATAACGGCAATTACTGTTGGTGTAATGTGTCCGGATTGATAAAGTCAACTCGAATTATTTGCCTAGTTGCAAAATGGTGAAATGATGAGTGAACATTTGGGCCTGTGGCAGAAATGATGTAGTTTCTTCATGACTAAACTTAATTTCGATGAATTACAGTGCGTTTCTCTCCCCTGGGAGGGGGGGGGCGACACATCAACAGTACCCCGACACTGGAGTGAGGTATCGTCGTGCTCGGAAGGCTGGCAGTTCTTAACAATACGTGGGAATGTGGCATCCTTGTCTGCTACAAAATGACGCTCCCATACAACTAAACTGCACTCTCAATTATGTTTCGAGGGAAACTTAATTTTATTTTTTCCGAATAAAACTGTCGCAGTTTCAAAGACGGGATTAATGAACAAAAGCAAGGAGGCTACGTCCAGGCAGACCTCTTCCATATGCGGACTCATTCGAACCTTGTTCGTCTGATGTCATTGTCAAGACACAATTCCCAACGCTGTTTCGTTGAATGGGAACGTAACTTTTAGGAGACGGGGCAGGAATACGGACACGTTTCTATTCATAGGAGAACCAAAACAGTGTATTTATAAGTGTTCCCCTGGGGTTTCTTGGAAAACTTAATTTTCTTACTTGTATGTTCACATTGCTGTGCTTCTCATAGGCCTTTTTAATGGCATCCAAAGCTTTGTCAGCTAAAAATCCAGGAGTGACGGCTTCCAAGACGGATAGAGAATATGATCGCAAAAAAAAAAAAAAAAAGTAATGCCAGATGTATTCAATGTGTCCACATCTGCTTGAGTGGAAAACAAGTAAAAAAAAGCAAGAAAAAAAGAGCCCAGTATCCCTGGGAAGTCCGTTCAAATTGAGAAAACAACTAATTAGCCAACCGGTATTGCCATCCCTCTGGTCATTGAATGTGATCCTGGGTTTTGTTGAAATATGCGGTATCCATGGTGTGTGTGCTGACGGGTTGATTTATCATACACACCGAGTGTGGAGTTCAGTTTCATCTGGCCATTGGAGTCGGATGCTGTTGGCAGGTGTGAATGGAATCCAAACACGAGCGGAACATCTGAATACACAGCCAGGCTGAAACCGGGTCACATTAACGTGGTGCATATTAATCTGGAGGATCAATACGGATCTGCTTTCTCTTCATGGTTCTCCAATGTCTCAAAAAAAATGATAATATGTCGGGAACTGGCAGGTTTTTTTTTCTTTCTACTCTGCGCTATGCAAAGCAAAAAATTATTAGTTAGTGAGCACAAATGAGCTTTGCCATAATTAGATGAGAAAATGAAAAAAAAAACTCTAACTAAAACTGGAGGAAAACAATTACTGTAGAGCACAATTTTTCTAATAGCACATAATGCATTGGTGGCAAGAACTTCTGGCTGTCTGCTTGCAAATACAAATTTCTCTCATAACCTTTGCAAGTTTAATGTCTATCTTTGGTTGCTTTGCATTGCCACCAGCAACATTTTAGTATGCGAACAAGGGAAGAAAAAAAAGAGCAAAGTCGGACTAATTTGTTACTCTGGTTAGATTTACATTCCCTGGCCCTGGGAACAGCCGCTCGCCTGCTCCGGCCCATTTGTTCAGCACTTAATAAATGGCGTAGCGGGTTCAGAGAGGTGATGTGATTGATCACTAGATACGGAGCTCCCTAGCAGCGATATTTGTCTCAGGATGCGGGGAGAATTAGCAATAACTATGTATTTGGGAATTTGACTTTCACAGATGGCATAACTAGGGCGATGAAAGCGCTTATATTAAATGCAACGAGGCTCTGCAGTGGTTTTGGTAAAATAGTTTGAGGAGAGCAAGGAGAAGCGGAGCGCAAGGGGGGGGGGGGGCGACGCTCAGTTATCAAAATACGGTAAAACGAATGAGCTTTATTGCCAATAACATTTACTTTACCGTCTATGATCACATTCATACTGTCCTGTGTTTCTTACCCAACAGATTACATTCAGGCCTTGGTCGCTGACTGCCTAATGAACATCTCTGACTCACTTTCATAGTAATACTGGGGATAAATGAATTTCACCTTAGTCATTGAAATGAAGGGCTCAGTAATCAGGGTAATTGCAGATAATAACCCTGGCCTACACTGTAGGGTCTAGGGTTTTCAGCCTGCCCCTCCCCTTCACATCCCCCTGTTCTCACTGATGTCGCCATTAACAGAGAGGGGCTCTGAGGCATTCCCCACTGTTCGGCATGATTAAGACAGCCTCTGCCTCTCAACATGCCACCCAGGGAGGGCGTGTTGAGAGTCAGGGGCTGCCTGTGCAATGAATTTAAACAGCATCCGTTGGCAACTTATTGAGTTCATTTGGTTTGTTACAAAAAGATCTTTGACTATATTTCAGCGTGGTGTTTAGTATAAGGCTACTGACCCTTTTGTCATCTGAACCACCCATCCTGTTCCAAATGTGTTCTCTCAAACTGATTTTTAACCGGATGGTTATCAAAGTAATACTCACTAATTCTGGAGAAGTGGATATTATTACAATAGTGTCGTTTCATACAAGTGGAAGGAGCTGAATACCTGTATTTGAGCTAAGTATTTTCCCCATTTATCCATGAATTTTTATCTATAATTCTCTGCTTACTAACGATTTTTTGGTGTTTTTTGAGCTAGTTTCATTCTTTTCAAATAATCCGACAACTACAGAAGCATCCGTTGGGTAAGGAATCACTAGTTTGACATTTTGGGAAATATTCTCTTTCTGCTGCGCGCGTGGCTATATGGCCCTTTATTTCATGGACATACAGTATATGAGAGTATATCCTCTCGTCTACCCACCGCCAGAAATCGCCTCGGCGATCACACAACCGGCTCTCTGTCCAAATGCCATTTAGGGCACCAACGCAGCGGATGATATTTGTCCTGCGTCTCAATGCTCAGATCCCTGTCTCCTAATTGATGTTATTCTGCAGACAGGAATATTGATGGCGCGGCTCAGTCGGATTGGCAGCTGCATGAATCGTTATTAGCCAGGTGGTTGGACACCCCGGTGGGCTTGGGAGGAAGTTCAATAGGCTGCCTCTGATGGGGCCGTTATGCTGCCGGGCCCCTGGGGGGGGGGGGCGGGGGGTGATCGCGGCTCAGACAAGAGATAATTAACCATCTGAGGCTGGCAGCCCACAGACCAGCGGCCAGGTGAGGAGGTGAGAGGGATAAAACCACAGGACAACACGAGAGAGAAAGCAACCCTCTGGTGTACTAACACCACGCAGGCAGGCGGTGGACGCGGGGCTGGAAATAGGAGCCGACTGTATGTTGGACAGGATAATGTGGGATGAAACTGTAATGAGGCCTGTGGGGAAACTGAGCTGTTGCAGCAGCAAATAAAGCGTGTGGCCTGAATATACACAGTAAAAAACAAATGGTGACGGGACACAGCAAAGGAAGGTGGGATTTATCGAGGCGATGTTGCGTAACACAAGCTGTCATTACCGGAGCACAGAGAGCAAAAGTATGGATGAAACCATGAGGATGCTTACTTTGTTTGCAGCATGACGTTATTGTGTGGGAAAATGTGTGGTGTGACGTCTATATGAGAGGTATAGAGCTACAAGAGGCGGAGCTAAAATAACCAATAAAAACTCAACCAATCATTGAAAATTGTAATGGAGTACTTTCACAGTGTACTTTTACTCGAGTAAAGGATCTGAATGCTTCCTCCACCACTACAAATAATAGAGATATAAATAAAATAGATTTAAATGATACATACATATATATATACGTAAATACAGTATATATATATACACATGTATATGTATATAAATATATATACAAATGCAGTCAAGGCAGTCCATCTTGCAGTACACCATTTCTATTTCTATATGAATTCCAAAAAATAGAACTCCTGCATTAGATTAAGGTGAAATGTCGCCTTCAGCGAGCGCTAACCTTCAGCATAGCAAACTAACCTCCTTTGAGTATGTTTTTTCAGAAACAAACCTCAGCATACGTGCTAATGGTAGAATTCCTTGCCTCTGATTGGCCTGCCACAAACTGTGTACATAAGAAATTCATGTCTACAACATAACTTATTACTCAACAACGATGTTTCAGCTGGATTTTCCTATTAATATTCCATCTACTACCACAAAGTACAAGCGAACAACTTCTCAGAATCCAGGTGACAGGTAATTATAAACCTGCAGTACTCCACGCTGACGAACCACGCACTGAACCTGCATGGCATTATTGGAGGAACGAGAAGAAAAAAAAATATTTCTCATCTTTACCTCATAATCTGTACTTTGAACACTCTGGTCAAGGCAGTGATGGCAGCAGCCACGAAAAAAGATGAAAGACCTCAAAGTACTCTGCTGAGCTCAGGTCCCGTAGTGTACCACCGTCAATTAACCAACACTCAGGGTGTAGCTCTATAGGACTCAGTTTGCCCTGTTTTTTTTTGGTGGGGGGGGGTAACCAGAGATTGTCAAAATCTTGCTAATCCCGACTTTACATAACAGCTCCTTCTTCTCCTTTTTTTAAATCGCATTTGTCAGGGAAGTGAGGCGATGATCATCACACTGACTCATCCCGAGAGCCTTCACGTTTTTCCACTACATCTGCCAATTTGAGCCCTTTCAAAACAAGTCTGGGAGCAGCTTTTGCAGAGTGTAATCCGTATAGCTTCTGATCACACACACACACACACATAGGAAACACACACACACACACACACACACACACACACAGCTGCGGAGTCTAATAAACCCCACACACTTTGTGCCTGTGCCCCGAGGCTAGCGGTGGAAGGTAAGCTGAGCGGCGGCTCGGGTGAGGCAAAGTGATGGAGCAGACTATTGTTGTGGACACAGGATTAAACACCGTGTTCATTTTGTGCTCAACAAGGATATTGACTTTCTGTTGTCCCGCAGTCAGTTCATCCCCTCGCCACGCCGCCGAAATGGAGGCCCGGGTCTTTAAGCGTTACAGTGACGCTAATGTAGCGGTGGCCACCGCGGGGATCTCTGCCGCCTTTTAAAGTGCGTCCAGTCAAATTACTTGATCCCCCCCCGTCGCTCCCATTCATATTCATTAGCCCTCGTTATTGTGGTTATAATGCTCCTTGATGACAACAAGAATGCCGTCATCAATCACTTCGTGTCTGGCGTTGTTGAATTGGTAGCGTCGAATCAATAAATGGAAATGTCTATTATTCTGAAACTCATCCATCTTGGGTGACAAAACACAGGCTTGTCGGGTATTTTGTGTATTGGAGAGATCCGAGAGGGCAATATATATTTTTTTGTTCTTGTTTTTTGAGGAAATGAAAACGCAGCATTTCCTTTACAATGGTACAGGGGGTTTCCAAAATAACAGCAAATATCCATTACAGTGTTTCACTCCTGGTGTTCTTCACCGCTGCGTTGGAACAAGGACATAACAGGAGCAATAGGCAAACCAACTTTAAAAGGTGATATATTTCTTTTGAAAAAAATGTGCTGTTTGGAGGATTTAATTAATGCCGATTTGAAGAGTGGAAAAGTGACTGATAGATATTTGGCAAAGTAATTAAAATATCAAGTACTTAAAGAAACTTTAAAGTTTTAAATTTGAGAGTGGAATTTGGTGTACGTTTACCGTGTTAGCAAGAACTCCCTGATATTCTCTGCTTTATATCATTCTGAATGAAATGCCTTTGGGTTTTGGACATTTGGTCAGAAACAACATGCATTTTGAAGATCGTAAGCTGCTGTGAACTTGTGATGACCCTTTGCCACAAAATAATCAATGGATTTGAACAGATAATGAAAAGAATATCTGGTCATTGGTCATCCCTGTGATATGTATTGGTTTAATTCCTTCATGCACTGCAAGCTATCCTGTGTCCTAAATCTTGTTTGTATAATGTCCGTGTCTGTGTTGATCTGTTGTGTGAAGAATTGTGGGAATTCTAATAAAGGAGGCTGGCAGGCAAACATACTGCCAGTTCATCTCAGGTGATGTTAAAATAAAGCAGGCGGCAACTCAAACCGTCCAACACAGCACACGGTGTGCCGGGGGAAAGAAGCCCCCACTCCCCCAGGATGCCTCCAGTATCCTGACGGCCTCACGCTCCAACCAACCAGGAAGCAGGGACACGGAGAGACAGACCCAGCACAGCAACACACACACACACACGTCCATTTGAGAAGTAATTCTCCACTTCATGAGGGAAAAAAAAAACTCCAACACATTATTCTGCCGATAGGTTTAGAAAATGTGGGCTGAAACTTTGCGGCCCTGGGAACCGCCGATTTTACAGCGAGCTGAAATATATAGCACAACGCTAAAAACAGTCAGTACAATGCGATATCTGATGTCATACCTTCCAGTGCTAAGCAGGCACTGGTTGGTTATCATTAATTGTGATTCATATTGAGAGAGAAACCCCCACAATGCTTTCACAATAGGGCTGCAACCAAAGATAATGTTCATCGTCAATTAATTTGCAGACCATTTTTTTTTCTCAATTAACTTTTTGTCCCGCCAAATGTCAGAGAATAGATGAATCGACTAATTGTTTCAGTTCTGGTACGCGCGGCCTAATAAATGCCCGTGCACAAAGTTCAGGCTGAGAATGCGACCGGAGCTGCTTGTGTCCGACCCCGGCTGTGGCTTCCTTCTGAGGCTTCTCCCCGACACAAACCTGCAGAAACCCGAGCGCAGAGAGCAGCAGCTTTTCAGGCCGGAGTGAGCAAACACCTGCTACTCGGCCCTCTCCAGGCCCGGCCAGTGGGACTTGATTAATCATACCCTGACAGCCCCTCCACCAAGATACCAAATTTAATTATGAAAGCAATAAATAACCTTTTTCTAGGACTGTATAGATCATCTGCTGCTCAGGATCCACAACTGGTGAATTATCTTCCTGCAGGGAGCGTCCCATCTTCGGGAGTGGGGTGATAGATCACCGACACGGGGGCTTCTGAGGCTGAAATATTTATTTACATCCGTAGTAAAATGTTCTCATTATTAATGCTCCGCATCTTCATGTGGAATTATGATCATTCAGACTTTATCCCCCCCCCTCACCACCCCACCCCTTTTTTTTCTTTTTTTTTTAAATGATTAAACAAGAACTGGGTGCTTGATGGTGTTTTGCGAAACTTTTGAAAAGCAATAAACATATTTGTTTGTATGTAATAAGATTATGTCAGTCTGAGAAGATGCATTTACTTGCTGTTGCAGCACGAGACAAATTGCCGTCTGATTTATATTAACAATTTTCTTTTCAGTTTACCATCTGTGGCTTTGGAAATTATGATGCAGTGCGTGGACTGTATTTCATCACCCGCACACACACACACTTCCACTCTATTACTATTAAGTAAATTCAGATTATTTATCGGACCTTGAGAGAAGATAAGTCACTTAACTTTTCTCAACATACTGTGTGTGTTTTAAAAGCTTCTTTTTTTTTTTTTTCATTGTTTCATCACCCTTCAAGCCCTTTTACCCCTTTCCCTGCCTCTTTCTGTGTTCTCAAGGATGACACCGGCGGTTTGCGCCGCGCATACACAGATCGTTCGTGGCAGTCTGAAGGTTACAAACAGCAGCAGAAGCAGAGTGAATTTACTCTGGATACTTCAGAGCGTCAAGATATATCAGTGAGGATCACAAGTGAAGGGAGGACAAGGAGGGGAAGTAGGAAGGGATAAAAAAAAAAAATAAAAAAAATCAAATAAATTCAGAGGCAGGCCGGCCGGCAGACATTATGTCCATTTGTCAGCTCGCACGGCGCGCAGAACAAAAGGCCCGGTATGAACGGAGTCTATTATGGGAAGAGAGAGCCGCTAAGCTGCTTGCCACTGTTGATTTCGTGCAGCAGTCGATAAATTGAGCAAGGCCTAAGCAGGCCGCGTATGTTCCGTTAAACAGCGAGTGCCGCGCGCCGCGCCGCACTTTCCACCAACGCTCCAACGGTTTCTCATGATTGCTATTCTCCGTATTGATTCGCTGTATTCATGTGCTCGCCATGCAGAAAATGCAGAGGAGACGGGCGGATGCTGTCCTTTTTTTTTGGGAGACATAATGGTCCTGAGAGTACCGGTGATACAAGTCCTGCACATTAAAACCAACAATAGCGCCGAGGGGCTGCAGCGGACATCGAATTTCCTGTTACACAGACATTTATAGATGTACGCCCGAGCTCTGAAAGTCTGATATTGACATACTACCCTCGCCTTCTATCTGCTTCATTTAAATGCTCCGACTTGAGAGGAACAAATCGTTTCACATTATGTAAATGGTGCTTCATTACACAATCGTTACACTTGGGTAGGGGCTAAACAGCAGTCTACAAGTATAATGAGAAATGTGTGTCATGTGTCAAAGCTTTCATGTTCGTCTGTTCTTTGCGTTGTTTTTAATCATACGCCGTGATGGGATTTTCTGAGCGTCCCATTGTGATACAACGTACACCGTGCACAGCAGAGTCAACATATGACAGACATATGGGCGAGGACTCATTTAAAATGTCACGCTCTCGTGCGTTCTCATGTTCACACTAATCTTCTATTGTCAGACTGGCCTGTTGTTTTTTTTTTTAATTTATTTTGAAGTTGATTGAGAAGGATCACTCCTTCAATCTCATCTGAGCTTTTTTTACATTGCAATTTCCTTGGCCAATTCAGATTTCCGCATTTTTAAAAGTACGACCTGCTCTTATTCCAATTTTCTCTCTGTAATTGGCAGCAGTTTCTCTGCCACCTCTGAACCGTCCCAAAGTCAGCGTAACCCGTCAAAAATTCCCCGTGTTGTTTTTTTCCCCTTTGAACACGTCATGACAGCGTTATAATCTACCTTCGCTCAATACTCATTTCTACCGAGTAGAGCTCGAACGCATCATAATCAAGTCAATGCCCCCTCTGTTAGCGTTAGCCGCCACACACTGTGATGAATACGAGCAGCGTGCATGAGAAAGAATTACCACATGATAACCGTGTGATTATGTTAGTTGTTCCAAATGCTTTTTAGGTTGTTCCTCCCCGTGTCTGCTCGCCACAAAGCTGATGCGGTAGGGTTTCAACGAGCACAGACTGCGTTCTGGCTCTACGCGGCTTCGCCACGTTGGAACACAAACACAGAAACAAGACCGAATTTGAACGAACGCATGCGAAGGCTCCGGAAGTTCTCATTATAATGTAGCAAAAAAGAAAAAAAGAAAACACTATGAGAACTAGTTACTCCGTAACCGTGTGGTTCGCACGCCATCCGATCTATTTCCGTGTATTGCATAAATCTCCTCTGGCCTGGTTTAGTCACACGGAGGTAGTTTATTAAGAGGAGGGTGTGGAAAAACAGAATTTGCCTTGCAGAGGGCCCCGTCCTCTCATTACGGCGGCCCTCCTACATCACGGCGATAGAACTGTGCCATGAGTGGCGCGGCCATATTTCTCCTTACAGGTTCCATCAAGTGTCCCGTCTCCTAATTGCCAATCTGTGATCTTTCCTCCGTCTTTTCTCCCTCCCACCACACCGCGTGCCTCATCCTCATTATTCACCCTCAATTATGTGAGGAGTCTGTCCTGCGCTGCTTAATTACTTCATCCAGGAAGACTAAGTTAATTTTGTGATTAACCCTCCGACACCTGGGCAGACAAGAATATCATGAGATGATTATCATTTTAGTTTGTACCCCCCACCTCCTGCCCCCTCCTCATCCTCCTCCTCCTCAGAGTTGCTCTCTGACATTGGGACACTTATTTGCAAAGGGTGAGTGGATGTCAAAGATTCCACGCGGCCCGAAATTCAAACGGGGCAATTGTTTAAAAGCAGAAACATGTCGTGGCCTCATGTTTATTCATTAGTCATTGAAAGCCACATAAGTACATGGACTCAGCAGTAAATAGCAATCCATTAAATCAGAAGCAGAAAATGAATTCTCCGCAGGGCCTTGGCGGCATTGTCATGTTAAGAGGATGACAGGAAACAAGTTGCAGGTACGGTTTAATTAGTCTCTCTCTCTCTCTCTCTCTCTCTCTCTCTCTCTCTCTCTCTCTACTGTACCATCTCCTCTGATTACTGGCATTACAGAAAATTTGCAGTTGATAATCAGCCTCAGATTCCTACTAAATTTCTCATTACGCTGCTGGAGATGTCACTTGGGCTTTGAGTTTGCATTAATAGGGTTTAATCCGCAAGTGTTTGCGAGTGGGCGCGCTAACGCGGCGCCTCGTACACATCACACATGTCAGGTACAATCTTGTATGAATTCCCGGGAGGCCACTTGTTTAACAATTACCCTTCATACTTCATTATTTCATATCGGTGGAGAATGATGACGTTCAGCCCTTAGAGCAGGGGGCTTGACAGTCTCAGCAATTGGAAAAGTGTGAATAAAAGACGCGGTCGAATACCGTTAACATAATGCCACTGCCACAACGCATCGCGTGAATTAGGGGCGCTAAGCTATGGAGGAGAAAAAAAAGGCAAGACAACTGAATATCTAATTGTGAATCGAAAGCATCACTGAATATACAGCAGAACAACATTCTACTTTGAAGTGCCCAGTATTCAAAAACTACGTTCAAATTGCTCAAATTAATTAAACTCAGTCTCAGAATCAGTCACACCTCTGGCCTTTTTAAGGGACTGGCTGGAGCTACAAAAAGTCAGGATCTTCACCAACCGATGAAGACATAGAAATAGAGGAGCAGCGTGGCTCTTGTATTGCAGGTTAGAAACTTAGCTCTAGTAGAGTAGTACAGCGTGACGAGGAAATAAGAACAGAAATGGCATTGTAGCACACTTTTATGACACTTTTTATTTCAATCCAGCATAACCATGTCTTATTGTGTATTATGGACAAATCAAATCCTGATGTTTGAATCACATTCTGAGCAGCCTGTCAACAAAAGACTGAGCGGGGAGGGGCTGCTGAAGACACCTGGCTCTTCTTGGTTTATATCGTTTCCATGGGATATCCTACTTAATGTTTCTGAATATTATTAAATTATGCATTTCTTCTAATTACGATGCCAGGAATTGTGGAGTTTGATGACTCAAATCATGAGCGAGCAAGTCCTTCCTGCTGGGTTTAAGGAGGTACTCCACGCTGACCTTTTACATCGAGACAGTTGAGGTTGAACAGCAGCGATATGTGAAAGCTATCCCCCCCCCCCCGCAATTTCCCAATTCAGTCAGAGTCAAAATCTTTATGGCCAAAACAGAAATTAAAAGATGATCCGTAGTATAGATAATTCTCCAAACAGGCTTAAAATAAACAGTAACCCAGATATTAATGCCTCAACAAATGTGAAACTGCACCCATTAACTTTTTGTTCTTGATTAAACTGTGAAGCGTCCCGCCGTGCTCTGCAGAAATGACTTGTAATCAACTTCCAATCATTAATGGCCCTGTTATCTGCACCTGGCTCCTGATTAAACAAAAATCTCATTGCCCCCCTCAATCACTTGAAAGTTATCCCACTGAGTGGCACTTCTAGCATCATCAGCGCCACAACTGGCTGATTCTGGGACCCGAGAGGCAAAAAAAAAAATCCCCCCCGAAGAAAGCCTGATCAGTTCTCTGGGGCTCGACGTTGCTAGTCTTTTGAGTGGCGCTGTTCACTGAATCATAATCACAGCTCAGCTCAATTGGACTTATTGTTGGCGAGCCCGTTTTGTCTGCTGATTGATTCATGTCACGCAAGAGCACGACACTCAAAAAGACCTATCATCATTCATTTGTGTTAGTTCCTGTTTATGGGCCACTCTCTATTGATGATTACTGTATCAAAAGATCTTTAATTAGTGGCTTTTGTGTGGAAGACAAATGGAAAACAAAAATGCGAGCGCGGTGCAGCGAGATCAAAATGAGAGTCCATGATGAGTAAACATTTGAATTATGCCGTTAAATATAAAATGAAAGGTAACGCTTCCAAACTAATTTGTCTAAAGGTCACTTTTGTTGTGTTCAGCCAGAGATTTTTTCCCTCCTCCTGTCCGGTCTGTTATAGTCCGTTGTGTGCAATCCCAGCTGTAAATGTTAAACATACTATACATGTAGTCAATTCTCATTTCCTTTATACATGACTGGGATTATGAATATTAATTTTGTAGCAATGGCATTTCAAAAGTCAAGGCTGTGTAGAGGATAAACTATTCTTGAGCTGTATTGAGAGCATGTGTGAAACATCTGTATAGACTCTTTTAGTTTGATTGTACCAGGATTTCTTTTCATTTTCTCCATTTTGTGTGATATTAAACCGAATATCAAGACTAATGACACGACATCGTTAGGCTTTTAGGAAACTGTAAACAGTAATTTTCACTATCTCCGGTTTTACCGACCAAATGATTAATTGATAAATTATTGGGCAGGTTAATCATGAATAAAAATTAGCTTCAGCCGTAAATCGGACAATTATTTTGTCAACTATTTTGATAAACAATCAATCAGTTTGAGTAAATTCGTAAGAAAAAAAAAAAAGTTAGAATTCTCTAAATCAAGCTTTTTCAATGTGAATATGTTCTAGTTTCTTTCCTTTATGACAATCAAATGAATATCTTTGAGTTGTGGACACAACTCATTTGAGGATGTCATGTTGGGCTGTGGAAATACCGATCAATATTTTTCCCCATTTTCTGACATTTAATACGCCAAACAACTAATCGAGAAAATACATATCTTAGACATTTCTGTACTGATATTTCTTATTTACTACCCAACATACACATCAATACCAATATACCGGCAATAACATAATATCTGCCCATATATTAGCCCGGCCTTTATTCGTCTAACTCTAATGTTGATATTGCGATATGGCATCTAGGCTCTGATCGCTCCACTAACTGCGAGGATGCACCAACCTAGAAACTATAGAGATTGAGAATAATCACTTCCCAGTCAGAGAAGCCTGTTTATGAAAAAGTATATGAACAGTAGCAGCAGCTGAAGCAGCAGCTGTACGTGATTGCGCCAGCAGCGATGGAGGAGGGGCCCCAACTTTAAATGTTGTTTTTGCAAACCGCAACCGTCAAATCCTGCTCACCCTGCCTTTAAATACGGTCCCATTAAACGGTGTGTTGGATATATGTTGCAGAGTATAGTCGTGTGTGTGTGTGTGTGTGTGTGTGTGTGTGTGTGTGTGTGTGTGTGTGTGTGTGTGTGTGTGTGTGTGTGTGTGTAGCAGGCTCTGAAGGTGTCCGCTTTAAATATGTTTCGCTCTATTTCAGACAGCCAAGTTTGAAGAACCAATAATTATGGGAAGGCAGGAAAAGAAGAACGAAAGAAAGTGTGGAGTGGCCACAATCACTTACAGCCTGACGCCACATCTACTTTGTATGTGGAATGTACTTGGGACCAAACCACAATTTCCCTGCTCAGAGCTTTAAACCAGAGAGGGGCTGAAATAAGAAGGGGCAAGCCAAACCCACAATCCACCTGAGCATTAAGTTGATATGATGAAGTTAGCAATGAAGTTAGTCGTAGCAGCATTTTTTGTCTATGACTGGTGTTAAAAGTAGTAGTGATGCACACCCATTGCTTTGAAACTTTCTCTGATCATTAGCTGAATATGAGATATGTGGAGGAAATGTGACTCTGACTGCATATCATGTGTTTGATAAGAGCTATATGACTTTCTAGTGAGGCCAATATTACAGTCCTGTTTACATCCCTAAAGCGATATACCCAAGATTCCAGTTGGTGTGTGTTGGCCAGTAGGAAGCCCACAATGCAACAACTTGGAGGAAAACGTCACAAAACCACTTCAGTCATGACACCTACCCTCAATGCTCAAACGTAACAAGAAAAAACACCATAATCCATCACTAATGTTTGCACATGCCTAAAAACAGCCATAGAAAGATGAGCCAAGCCATTGCAATAAGTTAAGCAGCAACTCATAGCTTAGCAATGCAAATTAGCTAGCTAGTGCAAAAAGTAGCAGTCAGCCAAGCGCCATGGCATCACCTGTAAGTAGTTCCGCAGGACAGAAACACAACACACTCGTAGTAGCTACTAACGTACACCCACAAGACATGAACTAACACAAACATGCACTTTAGCATGAGTTGCAAAAAGTTAGCCTACGGTGAAGTGGGACAGCGTTCCCTCAGCGGTGAAACATTCATCCTGGGCCACCACAGAGGAACGTTGTCGTGCGTGAGGAACAGGCACAGGTGTTGCACCATATTCAGTAACCCGTGAGATTATGTGACCCAATTAGTGTTCGTCCCCATATATTACACATGTCTATGCTTCCCCCCTAGCTTAAGTTTATTTGGCAAACTTGTTAGCAAACACTTTCTTATTTACACTCACGAATATGGAGCAACATTAGCATTTATTCTGAGACTTATTTGTTAATTTAGGTCCAGTCTTCTTTCAGCTCTGTCTCCACCGACCCCTGAGTCAAATAGCTAGCCTTCTAGCCGCTAAATGCTCCGTTATGTTTACTAGCTAGTTGCTATCTACATCAGTCGTCTGATGCTGGTTTGGTTTTACAGAGGGGACAGAGGGTTTTACAGAGGAACTTGACTTACAGAAATTTAAAACAATAAGAGTAAGAATTGTTCATGTGTTACTGTATAGAACTTGTCAGCACTTTCCCCTATATTATATTGTCCCTGTTTAGATAAAGCACACTTTCTAGGATGTTCTTATCGATCTAATCTAGATAGATTATTATAAATTCGGTACAAAGACCATGCCTCACTCTAACCCAATTTCCTGTGCCTATCATACCTGTGTCTAACCCCCTTTTCTCACGAGGGGGCATAAAGCTTCATCGAGACATGACCCCTCCATGAGTCTCAATCCCTAGGTTCCTTGCTACCTCACCTTCTAGGCCTTATCGATCCCTATTTGACCTTCTGTTCATCCCTCCCCGTCCAATCTCATTTCATTACACCCTCCACCCCAAGGGGCAGGATTAAACCTCCCTTCCCTTTTGAACTCTAAAATTTTGACAAAATGTGTACAATTATATCGTCTGCGACTGTACTAATCACATATTTGTAGTATGTTTTTAGATCTCTACAAGTTGATTTTCATTGCATACTCGAACGGCTTCATCACTGATGAAAGCATCACGCATATACGGCCCCCATTGTGTCCAAGTGTACAGACTGCATCTGACTGTTTTTCATCCTGTCTATTATATAAACTGATTTGTCCGGAGACCTTCGCCTCGCTGGGAGCCAAACGTGATGTGATGCTGGCTGACACATCATGACGTCCCTCCCTCTTGCTGACTCCAGGCGCTCTGGTGGAGTCTGGTGCTCCACCTCGCAGCCTGCAGTTATCCAAATATCACCTCACTGTTTTGTTTTATTTGACAGCGGGAATAACAGCATGAGATGTGAAACACAGAAACACAACCGTCTACAGGAGTCACATAGAAAGCGCTCCACCTCGGCATGTTAGGAAAAGATAAAGCTGTGTTCGAGGTGTGAAGATAAGGGAAAGTGTTACGCGGTCTCACACGTTTGCGCAAAGAAAAATTGTGTTAGCTCTCGCGGGAACCATTGGATTCCTCTTGTCAAGTTGCATAGATATTTTGCTCATTCGAAATATCTAACAGCATGAACGATGGCGAGTGAAGGGTCATTTCACTTCGAGGTGGACATTTTTTTGTCTGAGAAAAATAAATGGGAATAATACAGAGCTGAGTGAGATTCAAGAGCGGCAAAATCCAGAGAGCATGATATTATGTGTTCACTGAGAGATCAAAAAAAAAAACAATGATAAGAGAATTAAAATTTCAAATTATTGTCTTTGCTTTTAGATAATTAATGTATTGTAATCAAAAAGATTTATTCCCATCCTTTACTGTACAAACCGAGTCAAGTCTTCAGAGGTTGCATCTCTGCTAATCAAAATGTCCTTGCCTGGCATCAAACAGGGTGCTTTACAGATAAGGCATACCACAGAGACTGAAGCAGTGTGAAGTAACCCAAGATTTCTGCTTCCGCGTCTCACACTGTGCTGTACCCTGGAAGTATGGCGGCCTTAACCAAAGGCAGACACATATATAAATAAATAAGCCGGCAGGAGATGTGCTCTTGAAGCTGTATTACTGGGCTGACGGCTTAAGCTTAGGGAGAGGGAATGAGGGACAAATTTAGCAGCAGATCTTAGAATAACTAGGTGGGGATAAAGCTTATAAAAAGTGCAAATGGCTGCACTTCTGGACGGTGTGCTTAAGGCCCTGAGATGAAGTGCTGACTGTAATGTTTGCAGTTTTTTTGCAGGGGGGGCGGGGCGGGTGGGGTTGAAAAAGTTTAATGAACTAATTTATGCTTTTCAAACCTCTAAAAACTTGAAGAGGGATTACTGGAATCTTCACAACCTTTGAGCGTGCAACGCTAAAGCGATCCCGTTTGCAGACAAGAGAGAGGAAATGAGCTTTTGTTTAATGCAGCGTAAAACTGGATTGGAGGGAATACCCAACTTTGTTGGCTGTTAATATTGACTTAGTTCTGCTCTACCTTTTAGAGAACATAAAGAGGTGAAAAGGTTTTCCTTGAGCCAAGTGTTAAATATGAAGCTTCAGTCAGGAGACGGCTAGTTTAGATTAGCATAAACTCTGGAAATAGAGTGAAACCACTAGCCGGGTTGTATTTACACTTCGGATTTTCTATGGATTCAATAAATGACATAAAATATGTCAATTAGTAAGCGTCCAGCTAGCTTTTTTCCACCAGCTTCAACTCTAAGCTAAGCTAACCATCTCCTGGCTGTGGCTTCATATTTAACGGACAGATATAGGAGGGTGGCATCAAAATTCTCATCTAACTAATAGCAAAAAAAAAAAGAAAAAATAATCATATTTTCCAAATTGCTAAAATACTCTTTTAAGTCCTGTGGGTTTGGGCTGATGAGAGAAATTTTTACTTTTAAGATTTTTTGCTTTTGGTACTCCAACCAAAAAAACAGGGAAATAAGCTTTGTTCGTGCTGACCCTATTTACTCTGCGCTGATCTCAAAAACACAAAATACACATAAAAACAAAAACTGCTACAATGTCCCAAGGCTCTGTAAACACAGTTTTCCAGTGAGGTAACTACACAAAGATGATCGTTCATAAAAAAAAAAAAAAGGTTGGTTCATATAAGCAGAGTAATGGCAAAGTTAAAAAGCTGCACTAAAACAACCAAAAACCCAACTGGCAAGGCAAACGGACTAGAGGCAGCAACCAGACTTATGGCAAAACACAGGATGAAATGAACAGCATGAGACGTTCCAGATGATATTTATTCATTGATTTACTATCATGGTTTCTCCCCAACAAGGCACACAAACTCACAAAGGGGATTGTGTCCAGCAACTTACTTACCTCCTTGTTGTGAGAAAAGTGGAACCCTCACACAGGAGACCGGTAGGGGAGCTACGATTGACACATCGCATGAATACAACACTTTGTACCGTACATCCAAAGGGCACCCAGGACAAAGTGGAAGCCGTGTGTCTTTCTGTATAAACCTCCAACACTAGATAGTGACTAACTGAGGGATTATTGGAGGCTCATGCGGAATCAGCCAGCTACAAATGACTGTTAGGTGATATTTCTGCTCCCTTGTTGACTTGCAGCCTCAGAAACAAAAATGTCCTCAGGTGATGCCACTTAAGTTGGTTTTGGGATGACATCTGGTGGTGTGGAGTTAGAAGGACCACTGTTGCCCCTCCCCCCCCCCACCCTCCATCTCTGGCTGAGGCTAGCGGCATTGAAGCTACATTAGCCGCTATTAGCACAGCACACCCGAATTTGAAGGAAGTGTCAGTGCTCCGGTTGCATTGTGGGTTATGTAGGTCGTGACAAAGATCAAGAATTTTGTGAAACAAAAAAGGCAACATCTGTGATTCTGCTGCCTTTTTTTTAATACTTGTTTCAAACTTTTTCGAGCTTCCTGCTAGCTGTTCATCAAAAGGAGTCTAATAATAAATAAATGATCTAGTTTAAAACATTCTGATACATCCTGTGGCTGCCACTCCCTGTGAAATCCGTGCAATGTTGTTGTTTTAACGTGTAAACTTGAACAAACGTACGAATGCACCGGAGTATTATCTCCACCTACACCCAACATCCTCCACCTGCCCCACAGGGGAAAAAGAGAGAGAAAAGTGGGAGGTGTGATTGCACCCTCAGCCTCTGTGACTGGGACATCTGTTCCATGGCAGATACTCCTCCCTGTAGACCTGCACTCTTCCAGAGATGGGCATCACCCTCTTTAAACTGCAGACAAGACTGTTCCCTCCTCCATCTCCTTGACTGGAGTCAATACACTGCTGCTCCTGGAGCTATTACCGATATGCTCCGGCCAAGTGTAAAACCTCTATCTGCCACTTATCGGCACACCAACTTTCCTCTATGAAAACTTCCCATTATGCCAAACTCCTCTCCTCCACTTCCAGCACACATGATATTTGAGTTGTATTGGTCCATTTGTGAACTTTTGAGAGGGAGTTTGATCAGTTAGTAAAGTATCACTTGTGGTAAGCGTCAGTGTTGCACCGCCATGCTCTTTTTGTTTTTCTTTTACACCTGTGAAAAGTTCAGTAATCACAACTCCAGCATTTCTTTCACTACCTTTATTATTAATTATTCTGCTAAACAATACTACATATTTATAATGGGTATGTTGTAAGACGGGGAAGAAAAATAAATCATATTTAGTTAAACTGAATGAACAATTTTCTGTAAAAGAAAAAACATCCGACTCTATTGGAACAGGTTTTCTTTGAAATAGCAAAGTTATGGAGATTCATGAGCTTTCTAAGAAAGCAGAATTATACTTCTTTACATCTCTATTAGGATCTTTATACGCATACATAATAAAAGGGCCTATTAGAGATTTAATAAATGAACTCCTGTGTGAAGTCAATTGGATTTGGCAAAGGCTGTGGGGTAGTCTCTCTCTCTCTTACACACACACTCACACACACACACACACACACACACACACACACACACACAGAAAGGAACTCGGGGTCTTATTATGCTGGACGAATAAGCAGAGCCGTCAGAAATGGATTAGCCTTGTAAAACAAATTTGGTTTGAGTTTTTAAAGAATGGAGCCATGTTTTACTCGGGGTCTATGGGTAAAACAAAGGCACACAGGGCTTCAATGAAAACGGCCTGTGTGATGTGATAAGTAAAGTCTGCTTATGCAAAACCTTTACAAGCATGTGAGTGTGAGGGAAAACATCATAAAACACAAGCATCAATGAAGTCAAACATTAAGAATACATAAATTCTTAAATCATAGGTTTTCAAAGGACCTATAAAACATGGCTACCTCACCTGCTATTTTCCAACAAGCTTGAGGAACCCATTCTTGGTCAAATGCTCACCTTTTCAGGTTTGTCTCATTATGACCAAATAAAAGAATCTCTATTTTGTCCTGATGATGAAACTGGTCTTGGGTGCCACAACCACAGGCTCGTGAAGGCAGTAGATGGATTGTGAATGATAAGGAAGGTTGGTGGAAAGTTTGTATGAAGGTTGTATATCATCATAATAGCAACGATAGCTGAGTCAATCTGATTATGTGACCTCAAGGAAGCAGGAATAAGATGAAAAGTGGTGGTCCAAGCACTGAGCCTTGGAGTATCCCTTGGTTGACAGGGGCAGGTTTGCATTTAGAGTTCCTGATTTTAAGAAGCTGCTTCCTATCAGTGAGATAAGACCAGAACCAGGTACCAGTGAAGCCAAGGTACTGAAGTCATGCTGGTGAAGAAGATACCATGGCAGACAGTGCCCGGATGTTAACTGGACCTGAATCAGCTAGGACATTTGTTACATTGATTAGTACAGTTTCTGTACTGTGCCGGGCTCTAAATCCAGATTGCCTGGATTCATAATGCTCATGGTTGGACCAGGCCAATCTCAAAGTCTGAAAAGTGAAGCCAATGCGGGATTGCTTTAAAATTGCAAGATTTCTAATAACCAGCAGCAGATTTTCAAACGCTTGAGGGTGCAGACACTTTGAGCCGTTTATGCACACTTTCCTTAAAATCGCATTTCTGCAGACTTTGCCTGTGGGAATTGCCCACAATTCAAAGCGTACTTGGGGACAGTAAACATGAGGTTACTAGGGGGAGCCGGAGGTGTAAAAAAAATAAAAAATAGGTAAAAAAAGAGGATGGCACATGGGTCATGGGGCATATAAAATGTACACATGCAGAGGATACATTACACACTTGGCTTATTCATCAACCAATTTTTTTCCTAAACATGCTTATTGAAGCTATTTTGACAAAAACAAGAAAATAGATTAGTTGACAACTACCCATTGTTTTGTAGGCAAGAGCCTGGAAGAAATTCAGATCAGGTGCTAAACAACCTTAAAAAAAACATGTGTTGGTGTCTCATTCATATTTCTACTATGTCAAGCTCTTGCAGCCTCTTATACTCAAACATTTACCAGGTCTTAGGGAATACATTGGGATCGGGCCGAGGCTTCAAAACAGCAAACCAATGGGTGTTGTCATGGTGACTGCGTCCATTTCTTCTACAGCCTATGGCTTGGACAAATCTTCTTCTTGAAGTTGATGGACTACTCACTCCAGGATTGGAAGGAACATTGACAACACTGACAGTCTTAACTAAAGCTGTTCACACCTCATCCAGGGAGCAGGTGGAGGTCTACAGTGGTGGAAGAAGTATTAGTATAAACATATACTTACAGTACCAAGAGTATACTCATTATGCAGAATTATCCATTTAATTATATTATTGGATTATAATCAAATACAATGGAATCTGAATAAAGTTTTACTTCTCTTCTTGAATTTATTCATTTTCAGCTTTCAAAGGGTAAACATAACTCAAACATTTTGTTGATTGAGAAGGCAGAAACACTATTGAGTCGCAAGATAATTACTGAACACAACCAGTAGATAAAACCTGAAAATCTTTTCTATTTCACTTTTCCATAAAGAATGCTTTATTTATTTATTTAGTATGATGAAGAGATCCCTCTTCATTTTGTTGATTTCAAAATAATATGTGTGTCAGTGAATCTTTCTTGTCGCTCTAATTTCAGAAGAAGTGCTTTAGACATCAAACATACAGCTAAACATTTTCATTGTCTAAATTGGGAGTGTGGGAGGAAACCGGAGTACCCGGAGTAAAACCACACTGACAGTGGCCCCACAGACTTCTGACGGAGGACTTTGCTGCATTGCTGCGCACCATCTCCACCTACGACTGCTGGTGTGCTGCTTCACGGGAAGAGTGTGATTAGAAAGAAGGTAGCAAGTATACCTGGAGAAAAAGTCGTGACCTGGAGCACATCATCAAGACGGAAGCTTGTCAGCGTGGGTTTTCTCCAGGTCCTCCGGCTTCCACCTACAATCCTAAAACATGCAGGTTAGGTTAATTTGCACCTCTAAATAGCCTGTAGGTGAGAATGTGAGTGCGAATGGTTTTCTGTCTTCAAATGTGTCTCTGATTTACTGGCACCTCTCGCCCCAATGTCAGATGGGATCGACTCCAGGCAGAGAAAAGTAGAAACTGACACTTGATGGACACCATACTGAATGAGTAACAAGTATTTACAAGGTCAACAATAAAGGTATTAACATCAAGACTTAAACAGGTTAAGAGCTGTAAGAGACATATTGAATCCCTGGGTCTCATTTTTTTTCTCCACTTCATTGCAAAATGTTTGCTAAGGGCTGTATGACTTACCTTTTGAAACAAATAACAGGCATACATCCAAACATGTAAAACGAGACAAATCTGCCCGCTCTCCTTTAAAAACTAAGAAAGCGCAACAGCTCTCTTCTGGTTATTCCATAAACATGTGTTATCCCGCGGGGTGGCTAATTTTAAATGTAATAATCTATTTAATCACAACTTAACATTATTGATCCCCATGTTAAAAGCTATTTATGTGAGGGCCTGTGGGCTGGCAGAGTGACGGGCCCACTCCCTTCTGTGTCATTTATTTCCCATTCCGCCATGCTAGCCAGAGGCCTGCAGCGTGCGGGGGAGATAACAAATTAAATATGTGTCTGCAGAGAAGGATCATATATGCCGGGCCTCAGGAGGACGAGCAAAGTCCTAACTCAGGCCCTTAGAAAAACATACACTACAGTATTTACTGAAGACTGTCAACATCATAATATTCTGTGTGTGTTTGCATGTGTCGTGGCCATTTGACACCATACATGCCTGTATTTATAATGTTTATATGCTGAGATTTTAGTAATGAACACATTCTTTGGATAAAGTTAGACATTTTCACTAAAATAATCCAGGCTTGATTGTTTTTAGTTTTTTTTTTTACTCCCAATCTCACAAAAGAGGACAATCAATAACGAAATGCCACATTACACGCCACATTATATGCATCAGTATTGATGGTCAGTATCCTCAGAGACAGATCAAGCTCTCTTGGCTGTCCCATGATCAGCACTACTACTGTACCTCGTTGTACTAGTACATTTACTTTAGATTTAAGATTTAAGAGAAAGGAATTCAATCTGTGACTCCCATATGTTTTGGATCTCGTCTCTACTTGGGGCCTCTTTTCACATTTAAGATATTATATTATATCATATTATAAATATATTTGTTTTGTCGGTTGGTTTAGTGGTTTTTGGATAGTTTTTGGTCGGTTGGTGTTTAGTTCACTTTTGGTTGGATGTTTTTATTTGGTTGGTTGTTTTTTGGTTGATGGTTAGGTTTTGCACAGTTAGTTTTGAGGTTGTTGGTGTTTGGTTGATTTTTGGTTGGTACGTTGATTTTTGAATGTTTTTTTCAGTCTTAGTTCTCCAAAAACCAAACCAAAAAGCAACCAACCAATAAACCTACAAACCAAACTAAAACCAACAAACTAAAATCCAAACACCAAACCAAAAACTAACCCATCACAACCACAAAAAGCAACCACAAACCAATCAACCAACCAAAATCCATCAAAAAACAACCAAAAACTATGAAAAAAAAAAATCCAAAATTTAACCAACCAACCAAAGACCACCCAAAGAAAAAGCAAAAGAACAAAACCATCCCCAAAAAACCCAAACAAACCAGCTGTCACAGTCTTGGGTTTTGATTTAGTTTGTTAATGTTTTATTTTGAATACCCCTGCCTCTTGTGTCCTCTGTTCACTTCACTTCCTGCCTTTGTATGTTTTCCTGCTTTTGTGATTGTCTGCCCCACCCCTGATTGAATCCTCCTGTTTCTAATAACCAGCCCCTCCCCAGTGTATTCAAACCCTTTGTCCCCCTGTCGCTGTTTTGGTTTGTCTGCTCTGCCCTGCCAACATCCCACCAGTTCCTGCGTCGGGGGGCCCGAGCCAATGTCCCGCAAGTTCCTTAACGGGGGTCCGGCCGGCAAGCCGCAGCTAACTCCAGTTCCAGCTGGAACAAAATAAAACAACCAACCAAAAACCAACCATCACACTCAAAAACAGACCAAAAGACCGATCAAAAACCAACCAACCAATAAACCAAAGGCCAACCAATCAATAAACTAAAGGCCACCCAATCAATAACCAAATGCCAACCAATCAATAAACCAATGGCCAACCAATCAATAAACCAAAGACCAACCAACCAGAAACCAAAACTTAAAAACAAAGATCATCCAAAAAAATAACCAACCAGAAATAAACGATAGGAAAAAAAAATAGATCAACCAAAAGAAAACTGGAAACAAACCAATCAAAAAGCAAACTAAAGCCAACAAACAAACCAAAAGAAACATCCAACCAAAACCATCCAGAAAAGAAAACAGAAAAGAAAGGGAGAAAAAAAAGAACAACCAAAGATTAATCAAAAACCAAACAATGTTTTTTTTGTTTGGCTGGATAATTATTGGTTGATTGATTTTTTTTAATTATTTTTCTTTTGTTTTTTGTTTTTTTCATAGTTTTGGGTCTTTTTTTGATGGATTATGGTTGGTTGGTTAGATTTTGGTTTGGTGTTTGGCTGTTGGCTGGTTGGTTTTAGTTTAATAGGTTTTTGGTTGGTTGTTAAAAAATTCAACAGTTTGTGTTGTCAGTGTAATAGACCCATGTTCAAGGTTTGAATGTTTATGTTATGTATCATATAATATTTAAATGAACATGCATTAAAGATTTTGAATGTCTTGAGCAGTGTTTTTGTAGAAACAATTATCAGTAAGCTAAAAAAAGTACAATTTGGGTCCATAATAGGTGTTTTTCATTCAAAAAAGGTTTAGCTACATGGCTACTCATGCTTCTGTACATGTCCTACCATACTTCAACAAGTGTATGTGTAACATAATCAGTCATATTGGTAACCGCCATGCATAATCTTCGAAGATACATACACACACAAAGACACGCATTTATGCATGCATTGGAGTTAGCTGCATGTGCCAAGTAATTAAAGCCCAAATCATGATATTGCAGAGCCCTTCCTCGTGCCCTGCAGCTCCTGGAAGGTGTCCTGGCTTATCAGGGCCATATTGATCTGGGCCTGAGGAGAAGCTGGTCTGAGGCAATTTCTTTTAATTTTGGAAGAGGACACAGCTGCCAGCGAGCCAAAGATTAGTCCGTCTAAAGAGCTTTTCTGACAGCATCGCTAAATAGTGTCTGGCTGGATGCAGAAGGGAAGAATCAAACCTTAGTCTCCTGTGTGGCAAGTAAAACATATATGTATCATTTGATACATATACGTGTATATGTATAGCCTGGCGTATAGCCTGGCGTATAGCCTAGTTGACTGTCTTGGCCTGCATCCATTAAATGTTTTAGGCCATATTGCGTATAGAGTCTGTGTACTGCGGCTTTAGAAGAACTAGGTAGGAGCAACAACCGATTGCCACCGGGTATTTAGCACACTGTAAACAACAGAGACTTGGAATTAAATTGAACTTAAATCACAAAAGGTGGCAGATCCATAGAAAATGATCAACCAACTCAACAATGTCCCTAAGATCTACAGATCTGCTTATTTTGGCTCATTGTTTTGGTTTTACAGCCAAAAACCACACTATTATGGTTCACTCTTGCCGCTCTCATTGTGTCGCCGTGTCATTTCTGGAACTGACGTTTTCTCTAGCGCCACCTTGAGGTTGACATTTGTGGTTCGAAGTGCAATGTCCAAATTAGTATGCAGTTTGTTCAGGCCTTCATGGCCTTTAGGGACTTTGGTGGCCACCGACTTTTCATCTAGCTCCATCGTCAGGTCAAAATGTTAATTAGTCCAAAACTTACCGCTTAGTTCGGGCATCACCAACGTGACTGCGGTCCATACTCTGAGAGAGTGACGGTTCTATCGGGACCCGTGATCAATTGCTGATGAATTAATGAGAATAAATAATGATCTTCACAGAGCGCTGTTTTTTTTCCCAGACCGTCGCATTTATATACCTTGGGTGCAGCTAATCCGCTTCATGTTGCAATAGCGTTCCTCAATTGAGCCAATGAAATTGATCATTGACTGTGCATAGACAGTTGGCGAGAGAGAACAACAGTGTAAGAGATCTGACAACATGGAGCATGTAGCCAGAAAGTAGCAGTCTGAGACTGTTTCCCCCTGGTCTCACCAAAGTAGCAGCACACACCTTGACCGTGTTTAGATCGACTTACAGCTCATTATTTAAACCAAAAACCGTTTCAGCCTCACATACAAGCACCCATGCATGTGCATGAGAATGTCACTAACTCTGTTCAAGCCAAGATTCAAACCGCTGGATCGGCAGTCACAGGCCTATTTCCCTCTCCAGGAAAGGAAGTAGAAGAGTGTAAAACAAAAAACAAAATACAAAAGGGGCTGCTCAAATCTGTCTTTGCTCCTCTTCTTCAAATTTCATTAATTTCACTTAGACAATTCGGTTTTGTTTTCTTTGACTTGAAATGTAATTTAATTAATTAAGTTAATTGTGCCATGACTAATTATATTTATGTTAAAAACAGCTACCGGTATTTATAATCCATACAAGTTCAATGTGTCTGTCTAACTACTCTGTCCTACTTTTAAAATTGACAATAAATACTGTTGAAATTATATAAAAATGCACATTGTTGATTACATTTGATATAATATTCATTATATGCGGTAGGCCATAGTACACAATTCAGACATTATGAGGTTCGGACCTTTGCTGGGAGGAAGGTTTAGTACCACTTTGAATTTGAATTATATACCCCTCATTTAATCCAAAACATCTACCAGCTGTGGTATTATATCATTTTAGATACAACGGCAGAGTATGCGTTCCAATGCCTCAGAGGCTCACTTTACCATTTCGTGGCCAGATAGGGAACACTTCTTACTACAATATTTATGTTGTACTTGGAGATTATACTACTTCTTCACACGGTACAATTTGTTTCCTACATGCACACTGCAATACATAAAAACCGCAAAGTGTGAAGAAATGAGAAAGCTTTACTTTAATGACTGGGTTGAGTGGGTGTCCATTCCTTTAAATGTCGCATCAATATTGTTTCAGCACCTGTTTCAGATTTTTTTTTTTCTTTTTCAAGTTGAAATCTTTTGCTGCCGATGTGCGCAGCAGGCTCAATGCTACGCCCACCGTTTCTTCACAGTTGCAAAACCACCCCCTGTCTGAACTCTATCCCCTCTGATGGATCCCCTCGTGCTCATTTATTGAACCCAGGTAGGTGTATCCAATTAGTGTTTCTGTGTCTCCCATGTCAGGCTATGCTAAATCTGCCTCTGAAAAGCTGGGGATCCTATTAGCTCGGAGTAACGCCTCTGTATTTTATACTATGGCTTTTATGGGCTCCCCAATGTCACTGCATCAAAAGAGCCTTGT
Organism: Ophiodon elongatus; assembly: GCA_016806645.1. Classification (NCBI taxonomy): domain Eukaryota; kingdom Metazoa; phylum Chordata; class Actinopteri; order Perciformes; family Hexagrammidae; genus Ophiodon; species Ophiodon elongatus. The sequence goes on from JACSYO010000846.1 coordinate 468,785, forward strand.
CTGTACATGAATCTCGCCATGCCAGAATCCTTCAACCCCATTATCTGGGTGAAGTGCCCTTCCTCAGCTATTTGTATCCTCCTGCGCCTCGCGCCATTACCTTCCACTGGGTAATAGCTCTTTAGGCTTCTTGTCTTTCTGTCCTGCTTCTGTTACAAGAAGAAGAAAAGAAAAAAGCGCCAAACTGAACTTGTTTAGCTTCTTTTTCTCTCCTTTGTATGTACTGCTGCAATATTACATATAATTGCCGCATTTAGAGCGCGTGAATGCTGATGCTGGAGATAACAGCTACATCTCCGTCATGATTGTCTGTAACTGGGATACAGAAACAACACTCATAATGTGATAAGCCCTGGGTAAATACCACAACAGCAGCTCGGTGAAACATCTGAAAACCACATTATATCATGTAATCTTACCTTGAGAAAAACTCAAGACACCACTTCCATCTTTTTACTGCTTTCCCATTAAACTCAAATTAGACGGTTATTTACTCTGGATGTGCTCAGTCATGCATAGCCGATCTCTCAAGTCCCCTCCGCAGTGCCGGATGGCTGTGGAAGAAGAAGAGAAAAAAATACCCCTCAAGGATAATGGAAAATTGATTTTTATCTCCCCGTATCTGTTTAAATATGATTAACAGTGAGTTTGACACGGCACATCAAATTAATAATGACGTGCGGCGGGGAAAAGGCAATCAATAATTGACAAAATAAATATAGATAACGGTTCGAAATGCTCCCGACGCCGGTCGCTCCGATAACAAATGAAGCATTAGCATGTGAATGATAATCAGGAGTCATTAGGCAGGTGTGGATGACGATACAATGGCAAGTTTTGACGTCACCTCTGGCACTCTGAGGGCGGCCTGTGAAATGAACTGGGGCCCCCCATATCGCTCTGTTAATCTGTTCTGCAGCCTGATAGGAACCTAGAGGTCATTTGGCAGAGCACCGTGTTACTCCTCCACGTTGAACCCCCGACGCCGCCACCACCATACAGCTCCACTGTCCCCCACACCCCCTCCTGAATCAAAAGTGAAGTGGAGGCTAATGAAAATGAATAGCACATTTGTATGTCGTTAGCGCAGAGCGCGGGCTCCGGAGGGGGAAGTGTTGGGCGCGCGAACGCAGTTCAACAGTGATTATGCAGAGGTTAACGGCTGCCCTGACATAAGTGTTAGACTCCTCATATTAGATATATATATATATATATATATATTATGTCGATTCACTGAGCTGATGAACCGTTACCACTCTCCTATTCTCCCCCCCCCCCCCATTCTCACGCTCAGATAAAGGTATTTGCCTCTCGGCTAGACAGATGTACTTTGCATTTATGAGAGCATACATTATGTTTGACATCAAACATTTGCTTAACACTGCCTTGGGATCCCATTTCATTTCAGTCAGGTTGCAGTTTCCTCGCACATACTATTCCCCGTGTGATGCGCGCATTAAATAAATACATCTGGGGCAGCAGAAGTGTAAGCGGCGAAGATCTGTCCAAAGTCCCGGCCCTTAACTTATCATCCGCCTGCTCAAAACTATAGGTTTTAGATGACAGGGCTCGTAAATGGGTTATCTAAAATCCAATATATATTGGGAGAGAGATCGCAGGGGGAGAGGCGCGCTTGACTGTATCATCCTGATCCATAACTTTCCCTTCCAACCAGGGGCCCATTTATTGTCGATTCCATTCGAAAGATGGGTCTGTCAGTTTGGTGGGAGTCTCGCTGCTGTTTATTTTCAAATCAATACTCAATTACTATAAGGAAGATCCACTCCCTTGCCCATTTTCAAGATGAAATTATGGACTGCAGCAATAACACTTAGTCAAGGCGAAAGCTGGTGTCATTAACTCACAACTGGGCAGGATAAGTACACTAGGATTTTATACCAACTGGGTTTCTACCCCAACACCCAAAGCCCCCCTTCTCCTCCTTTTACCCTTTTACTTCCTAATTAATCACGATGAAAAAGACCCTTCGCGACATGACGGATGACCAGGGAAAACAATTTCACCCTAAGAGCCTTTTAATTTTAAACTCCGAAGAGCTCATTGACTGCAACTCCCAACAACCCATCAATGCTAGTTTTTAATGCACTTCCTCTTTTGTTATTGAGAAGAATGGAGAGGCAGCGAAGGCCCTGGCTCCTCTTCATAACTCACGTCATTGATTCGCTAAATGCCAGACATTTGCCATAGGAGAGAGTCCTGTCAATGGCTTTGGCAGTGTGTGTGTAAATTACTCCATTAGGGAGCGTTTTTTTTTGGGGGGGGGGGTTATTTATAGTTGAGAGAAATAGAGGTTAGGCTGCATAAATGGGCATGGGTTGGGCACTGCAAGTCAAATGCGGCCCTCGTTTGGTCCTGACACATGAAGAGGTCCTTTAAGTACAAGAAGAAAAAAAATTCTCCTCCAATATTGCAGCATAAAAACAGAAAAGCCATCATTCAACAGTAACGCAATATGACAGACGGGCTTTGCTCTTGTGAAAGTAGGCTAGACAGGTCCGAGGGCAAAATCAGGCCCTGACGGGAGCTGTGCCAAGCGGTTCTGTTGTAGTTATTGTTAGAGTCCGCACCAGTTGGACGGGCCAGTCAAAACAGTCCCGTGACACGGCAACATGTTGGGGAAAAGACACAAACAGGGCACCGCTGTCAGTTGGCACTCAAACCGTTGACTAGAAGCATGGTGAAATAACTTGCCAGAATCTGTCCAAGTGCAAAAAAAAAAAAGAAGAAAAGCCTACCAGCAGCGCCAAAGCGCTCTAATTAACATGTTTTATTTTGTTTGTTTAGTCTGGAGTCTCCATCGGTTGCCTGGTGACAAGAATCGAGGAAGTCACTGCGGCAGGCCAAGAAACAGCCGGGCAGATAACCTCTTGTAAAACCACAAGTTGTTGTTGTTGTGACAGTTTTTTTTTCCTCCTTTGTATTACAGATGAAGCAGACAAGATATAACTTGTTAATTAAAGAGCTTTAGGGCTGCTGCTGTTTCCAGTCTTTTGCTGAGCTATAAGTTAACCAGTTGCTGACTGTAGCTTCATATTCACCTGACAAACAACCGTCAGGGGAAAAAGGCAGATAAGTGTATTACCAAACATTTTGAAATACTCCTTTTAAGAATCCCTGCATCTTCCACAGTGAGACAGACATCAGGGCACAAAAAGGATTAATTGTCGGTTTCGTTTGACTGGGGAAGTCTCGATACTACATGTTACTGGGTCATACCTATTAAGAGGTAATGATAATAATTATGACAGGACCAGAGGAAGGAGTCAGATTACTTTGTTGAGGATTCATGGGAGACCAGGAGAGTTTGTTTCCCGTTTCCAACCGTTAGTTAATATATTTTACCCATGACCACAACTGTTCCCAAACCTTAACCAACTGTTCATCACTGGTAACCATGACGACAAAGGGCCCCTGACCTTGATGAAGGGGTCATTTTAACTCCAAACGCCAATGTTTCCCCTCAACCCTAACCAAATGTCCCAACATGAACCACATAGCGTCGTCACATCATAAAACAGTGGAACAGTTTTGGAAGACACCAACAAATGATGTCGTCCTGTTCCTGGACTATTGTTTTTCTTTATTTCCGTCTCTCCACATAAAAGCAAAGACTATCGGGCAGTAAAAGGAAAACACGTGACCCGTGTCAAGACCAACAATATAATGGCTCGCAGTACAGTAATTCAAAAATATGGTGAGTGATTGCTCATTCTTGTTGTGCACAGTCCAGCGTTACCATCAATCATTGCAACAATTCAGAAATCCTAGCTGTGCGTGGACTGATATAGAGGAAAATCTATAATACATACTGCAGCATTACAGAAAAAATGATCTTTCCGCAAAAAGTTGCGTTCATACCTGATGGAGTGAGCAGCTATGGTCACAATCAGTAGGTTATTGTCTGAGCTTTCCTCCCTAATCACGACATTGTGGGTCTTTTTTTTTTTTTGCATCTGGAAAAATATTCCAGCGTCAATGCCGCCTTTAAACCGTGTTTCCGGTCGAAAAAAAGTTTCCTGTTTTGAAGTGATTGCTGATGAGGCAGCATTCAACTTGATTCAAAGTAGTTTGCTGCACTGGTACAGAGACCTGCTAGTCTTTAAGATGCCGGGGGTGGATTCCTATCGACCTCACTGTTTGTTCATCTTTGCTGTTTGTTTCCAATCACTGAAAAATTACACGGCACAAGCTGAACCAATAGCAAGCTCCGCAGGAGGCGCGGCCGCTTCAATGGCACATCCTCAGGAGACTACTTTTTTTCTTTTTATAACTTTGACTTTTTGAGCGATTTTCAAATGTCTCAATTAAACGAGATTAATTAAATCAAGCAGGGTTCCAATTGGAAATGTGTCTCGCGGAGTCAGTTTAAAGTCTCTGATGTTGAAATGGGATCCTTGTTGGGTTGTCATTCTATTTACACGCAGCGGGGCTTGTTTTGGTGCCACCATGTGTGGTGTGTTGCCCGTGGGTGTGGGCAAAGTAGTGTTCACAGATGCCGCGCAAACACTTTTACTCATTCAATCTGTGAAAGTATTGCCAGTGCGAAGGGACCGCATTTAACGGAATAAAGGATAAATGGAGAGTAACAAAGTGCCCCTGAAGGGTAGAGATTTTTTTTTTGCCTTTACTCTTCTATGACACCTTGATAAGGCAATTATAGAGTAATTACCTTAACAAGTGGCATTAGAGAAAATTGTCCTCATTTTTTTCTGCTAAAATAACACCAAATCAGCAGTGAGTGAATTTCAGAATCCCTAATCAGCATCTCATTAGGTGTCGCAACTGCCTGATTTAGTCAGCCGTCAATGACAAATGCAATTAGTGCCAGGAAACAACACGAAAGTGACAACATTGTGCCAAACCGGGCGGAGGAACCCATCGTATCCTTCGGAGAGTTTGCAAGTTTCTCCAATTCATGCGGGCTAATTGTGTTTGGAGGGCCGGCGTGCACGATTCCAGCAGCTCCCAGAGAGGCTATCCGTGGCCTGAGGAAAATACAAAAGGTTTCAAAGTCAACGGGAGCCACCGCGCTGGGAGCGAGAGTCGGAGAATCCTCCCCTCTTCCAGCAAATGGGACGGATAAGCGGAGACGCTCTCTTCCTCCCGTCTCCCGAGTTAGCTGAGTGCAGCAAGGTCAGGTGAATGTGATCAGCCACTGTGTCTAAGCGTATTATCAGGTGAAATCTGTGGAGTGACGTGAGCGAACCGGGGGGGCCAGTCAGCTGTCTGGAAAAATCATTACACAGAGCCGGACATTTTGGATAACTTCGGAGGCAATCGGCCGCTTGGGATGCTGGCACGGATCTCTGCGTGACCAAAACGCCCTTGAATGAAACACTTTCTCATCACACCGGTCAGGAGTTAATAGAGGAGTTGACTGTTCTTGGGAGAACGGGCCAAGATGAGCTTATGACTCTCCGAAGCCACTGTATAGTCATTGCTTTAAAGCTGCAGCAGCTACAGCCATACTTTAAGGTGTGTTTAAAGTGTCTTCACTGGGTAAGTCATAACATTTTGTCCCTATGTATTAAAGAGCAGTGGTGGAATGTAACTAAGTACATTTATTCAAACCATGTTCTCAAAGCTGCCCTTTAAAATGTATTTGTCATTTTCTCATAGACTTCTATATAATCAGACTGGCCAATAGAAAAAAATGCCAGTTGAAGGCACTTCAACATTGGCTTCACCTTTCAGACCCTGAGGTTGGGGGTTGATCCCACTTGACACTGCATTCTTATATGTGTGACCGTGCAAAAACATTTTTTCCCCAATATGTCTTCATTTAAATTAATCCCAACTGGGGATAAATGCAGTGTATAAAACCCTAACCCCAATGTCAGTAACGTTTTTTCACGTATAGTTTTCAACATTATTATCCCTGCACTCCAAACTTATCCATGCTCATGCCAAGTAGCCATTATTTCTTGTTTATTCCAAATATTTTATTGTTTATTTCATATAGATATTTTTTTTTTTACATGGGTCCAGAAAAACTCGTTGGTCTGAAGGGGACAACTAATGGGGATCAAAAAACCCGGATGCAAAGCACATCACATGTAAAGCCAGCGAGTTCCTGCAGCTCCCTTAAGGGTTCGTTCCTGATGGGGTTCAATCCCTCAGCATTAGACAGGAAACAGATGCTTTAAAAAGTCACCAAAGTCAACTTCTTTAATTTATTTCCTTAATGTTTTAACATCATGCAAACTAACTTGGATTTCATTATTAGTCTCATAATCACAGCTCATTAATTATAAGCTATAATTAGTCAGAGATCAGCCTAATGATAAGACACAATTATGTCTCCAGATGCATTGTTTCTAATCAAGCCCTAATATTCAAACACAGCCCAGTGAGTGTAAGTTGTAAACTGTCTGTCATCAGGAAGTAACTTCCTGCGTGTGTGATCCCCCTTTAAATAGATTTTCCCCCGACTCTGCCAGTGTGCACAACGCGTGTCTTTCTCACTGCCTGTGTGTGTGTGTGTGTGTGTGTATGTGTGCGTTAAGCGTGATGAGGTATAGTTATTACCATACATAAACCGGACGTTTGAAGTAAAATATCATTTAATGACTTATTTGAAGTATTTGAATTGCAAAGGGGATGAAACATCCCTTTGAGGGGGGAAATGCCATATTCCAATCAAACATTTCACTGTTGCGAAGGTTAATGAATGCCATTAGCCCACCGCCAATAAATTCAGACTTGTACTTTCACGAGATGCATAAATTAGATAAAGGCCCGGAATCCAAAGCCTCATCCAGGGGAGTGGGAATGTATGACGGCAACACAATTACATGCCTGTGGAAGCGACGGCTGCTAAATCGAGACAATTTGAAAAGCTCCGACAACCGCAAGCTTCCATCAGCTCGTGCTTGTTTTGAGGGGCACACTTCCTCCCACACAAGCCACAACCACACCACTGAGCTGTTTCATTATTTTTCTTTTCTGTGCTAAAATATTTATCAATTAAAAACTTGCTTCATTAGCATGTATTAACAAAAAAGTATGCTAATTGTATCTCATCTCCATGCGCATTAGCGAGATTCATTACCAAACTGAAAAATGCCACACCAAAAGGCTACCAATTCCACCGATTGGTTTGTTTGCGTGACTGAATTATTTTCAGAGATATCACAATAATTATTAACCAATTTGCACATCATGTTTGCTTTGAGATGCTAATCTGTTGTTCATTTAGTTGTATCCTTTGGGATAATGGCTCATCACTTCTAAAAGTGTCCTGCTTGTCACTAATAAGGTCTGACTAGGGCCTTTTATATACTTCATTACTCCTTTCAAATGATCATTGGCCTCCTTAATTAGATGATAGTTGAATTATAGCCCCGCTGTAGACTGCGACCTTGAAAAGAAGTTGAGATCTGACAAATGGCACCCCACGCTTGAAAGCTAATGGCTGAGACGGATTGACACGTTGTTTTGGTCGGTGTTACTGGTCACTTTGAGGACTTTTCCCTTTCTCTTAATTAAAAAAAGTCACATTTCAGCCACATGTAAACATTGTTTACCTGCATTCTTTGAAATGCCATTATTAACAAGAGATCTAATTCCCCTCGCAGTTTACTTCAAGTCGTGAAAAGATAGCGGCGGAGATGAAGAGAGACTGGGTTAATGTTGACTTCATGCACGGTGAGGCGAGATATTAAAAACCCCTGCTCTCACTTTTTCAGCCTCACCAGGTTGAACAGTACTATCGAGAATTCACTCCCCAACATACTGAATTGATGACACAAATGATAAAAAGTTTGGATGCTTCCAAAAGGCTTTAAAATGGGCCAATTTGCCAAATACTTTTATTTATTTGGTTAAAGTTGCCGCTGCCTTTGGAAATGTATTGCCAAGCGTAGCTGTGAAAAAAGTCAGGAGATCAGCAAAGTCAGTCGGCGTCAACATCTTGGCACCATGGATGTCTGCAGGCCAATCCATCCCATAGTTGTTTCAGTCTGCAGCAAAGTGGTGAAAATATAATCTGATTGGTTAATATTCCCTGCATGCCAATTACTTTTTACAAATGCAAATTGCGTCAGTTTAGAGCATTTTCTAAACACCTCCAGGAAAGAAAAAGACAGTCACCTACGTGTCACACTACCTTTTCCCCAAAGCATGCTGGGATAGGCCCAATGATCCTGAATGGAAAGATGGCTGGATGGATGAAAGGATAAGGGAACACTATTAAATATAATAAGTTGTTGATAAGCCATGTATTTTTCAGGACCAACACACACAGGTTTCTTTTCCACGATGCAACAACCAGCTGGCAGCATTTAAAGGGCAACTACGGCCATTTTCAAAATTCATTCATGTTATTCCTTTGATCTAAGATAGTCCAATAATATAAGTTAATGTGAACAACTCTCTACCAAATCTATAAACTACAGTGCTAAAACTCAGATTTCTGATATCATACTTATTAATATGACATTCCATCTCTACCAATAGATCCCCCTAAATACTACACACTGTTTCTTTAACATGAAACAAAACGTCGCTCTTCAAAATGGCTGGTTTTACCTTTTCAAGATAATTTTCTCTCCTAACGATTTATAGATAAAGCCTTTTGTAAATTGGGATGTGATGGTTTGTCTTTTTTTTTTTTAAAGTGGGTCCCCAGAACATTCAATGTTTTCTTTTCTGCAACAGGCTAAAGCTCATTTGGGTTTTTAAAAAATCCACAAAATCAGGCCACAAAATCAGTCTCCCATTCACTGGGAAATCATCACTGGTTTGAGACTTACTTCTCTGGTTCCTGGTTGAGAGAGAGTAGCTCATGTTCACGAATAATGGCCAAACTCTCCTGAGCCATGGAGAAAAACAGAGTAGAATTCTTAATTTAAGGTGGTGTTCCCCTTTAATACAACAGGAGAGTTTGGTGCTCCTAGTTAACCAGACTTACTGCAGCTCCCGCTCCATCACCGAGGCGTTACTATCACTCTTGATGTACACCACCACATCACTCCAGTAAGCAAAAATCCCCTGAGACGGGTCTTTTTTCAGTGCTAACATGTGAAATATTGCTTTGCTGGGTGTTCACTCAGGCGAGCAAAAATCATTGCCTCTCTCTAGGTAAGGTTGACAGATGGCCATCCACACTGTGAGAAAAACAAAGGCTTGGATGGCAGAGTGAACAACCAGGTCGGCCCATGTTTTATCTCCCTTCACTTTGTAAAACGGCCTCCAAGGTTAACCCCTGCTGCCTTCCTTTAGTTTTATTAAAGGGGGAAATTACAAAGAAAGCCGGTTCGGGTGGACGTACTTTCAGCCTCTGCCAGAGTGCTTCTGTTCATCACCGTGGATGGGAAATTATTTTAAACTTCCCTTCCATGTGTTTGATTTGAATTCCACATTCATACCTGGCAGGATATCGCTGACACATTCCTACACTTAATCAACACGCTTAGAAATTTACAACTTCAAACTGAAATGCAATTTGCATGTGTTTGCTTGTGCAGAATAATCAAATCATGTGGTATTAGGGCACGCATCAAGCACTAGAGACAGTGGTTTTGTTCAGGCGGAGGTAATTGAGCCCCTCTGCCATCTTTTTTAGAACAGTGCCTGACATAACCACTGGTTGTCGGCAATTTGACGAGTATCAGATGAATCATTTTAATGTTAATTACACAGCAGCAGAAATATATTAAAAACCCTTTCATGGTGGGCAATGAAGGAAGTTAAAGATGTCGTTTAATGCGGTACCCTGGGATATTTTTAAAAACAGAGGACCTGGGAGAGCAAAGAGTTGTGTTATATTTATAAGAGCTGCAGGCCAGGGTTAAACTAAACTTTCTTTTCAGTTAGTTTAGTTTCAAGTCCGTACCTGTAATTTATGGCTTTGGAAGAACGATAAGAAGTCGCTGGGAGAACATAGGTCACATTAGGAGGAAGAAAGCACTTTTTAAATCTCATATATAGATGAGAGGTTGTCCGTTATTCTTTCGTTGTGCAGAAATAAAATATTTTCTCATGGCAACACTGCTGCTCGGGCTCTATTATTGTTTTTTCATGGATATGATTTAAACTTAATTTCCAGAATAGAAGTTATTGATTTGCCAATCTACCTGCTGTGATCTCCTCAGTACGTCTACATAACTGCTAATGATCTCATTTTCAAACGCTGTGACATGCTGAATCCTCAAAATAAAATGGAAGATTGATTAGGAGGATATGATGAAAACCTGGGGTTGATCACTGGAACAGTTCTGCACATTTTTTTCTTCTGCCTCGTTTCATTTTTCCAGGAACACAGCAACATCAGTGCTATGATGTATGTTATTGTGTTGAGTATCTGGGGGGTTTTATGTCAGTCTAAAATAAGCCCAATGTTTATTATGATAGCATCGGCAGTATATTTCAAAAGCAGCCCGTTCTCATTCCCAACTTGTCACGGACGCTCAGTCAGGACTCCCATGTGTCACTTTCTAACGCATTGGGTGTCCCGACGCGTCAAACTATGACGCTCCACTCTGGTTGCAGTTTTAAACATGTGGTTAAACTCCTCCGAGGCCGCAGACTTTCGAATCCATAGCCGGGTGGGAGAAGGGTTCCTCGGAACCGCAGACTGAGGCTGTAGTGGCGCTTCCGGGGAGTGGGAATAGGAATCCGGGGGCTGGGGCTCCGGTGAGCGGGAGCGGCACTCCGAAGGCTGAGGCTCCGTAGAGCGAGGCTGGGGCTCCGTAGAGCGAGGCCGGAGCTCCGGAGGCTGGGACCCCGGAAGCTGGGACCCCGGAAGCTGGGGCTCCGGAGGCTGTGGCTCTGGGGAGTGGAGCTCCAGAAGCCAGTGCTTCGGAGGCTGTGGCTCCATGGGGGTGGAGCTTCAGGATCTGGGGCTTCGGAAGATGGGGCTCTGGAACCTGGGGCTCCGGAAGCTGGGCTCCGGAAGCTGGGGCTCCGGAAGCTGGGACCCAGAAGCTGTGGCTCCGGGGAGTGGAGCTTGGCTTCGGAAGCAGTGATTTAGCTGACGAGGTGGGTGTGACTTAGAGTGGCAGGAGAGAAGGGAAGCTGAACAGGTGGGTGTGACAGACAGGTGCACTGAATGAACTGAGCTGAACTGTGACAAAAAGTCTTCGGATGGCTTGAGAAAATAGCGTTTTGTCACTAAAATATTCGTACTTTGACCCAAATGTGAATGTTCGGATTTTAATATAAAAGAAACAAGCAACAGAATGATGTATAAACCCAAAAGAAAAATAAGAAAAATGGACCTGCCAGTTTAAATTCGAGAATTTTTCTTCACCTCGGTGCACCAGCTATCTATCATTGAAAGATGGATTCTGAAGTCTGGCGGGTGACATAAAGATGACCAGCTCAGGCCCGGCAGTGATGGAGACGCTCCGTCTCTTTGATGCGTCGGTTCGCAATGCGGTGTCAGCAAAATGGACTCGATGGCTGTAAACGAACGTGTCAAGCTGTAAGTCTGCATATAGACAGGGTCACTTCACCTGGTTACTGAGGGCGAGAAGCTGCTCAGTCAACCCTGAAAGCATGTGTGCAGGATGATTCGATCTGCTGAGGCGGCATAGGCGAGAGAAAAAAAAGAAATCCCATGGAAGGAAGTGTTCAGGCAGGGCGGTAACAAAGAAACTTGGAGATTGAGGGGCTCTCGTGAAACTCGTTCAGGATTTAAAAATAACATGGCGGGGCTTTCTGCGGCACAGAGGTATCATGTCATGCCGGGCACTCCCATTCGCCGTTAACCTCCCATGTATCTTTCATTCTCAGGCGCTGTGCTTCGCTGTCCATCACTCTCAGCACTTCTTCTGGGTGGTCATAACTCATGCCGAGTTCTGTCGAAGAAGAAGTCTCCCGTCCTCCGGGATCAACTCCATGTTATCCCCCTCAGCATTGATTAGCACGCTGCTACGCTGACGCGGACAGAGACGGATAGAGTCTCCTGGATCTGTCCGCCTGATAATCCCCGCTGCCAAAAGAGGGGAGGACGCTGAACCTAACAGGCACCGCGCGTTCCGACATCTCCGCGGCTAATGTCAGGGGGGGGGCGTTTCTCGACAATGAGGAAATGAGGAGGCGACCCGGCGAGGCCACGATGCATATTGCTTTGACCCTCCCACTTGGCCCCGCCATTGTTTTTCAATTAATCGCAGCCACTTTGCGGCGAACGACACTGACAGATGGCAAGGTCTTTGTCGGGGTTCGCGGCGGTGCGAGGCAGATAGTGCTTACTGGTGGGGAAAAGTGAATTTTGGGGCCAAATGATACACGCCCCCGAGCAGAGCCACTGAGGCAGATTTCTAAGTGCTGATCTATTCAAAGTGCAAGGAACCAGGAAATAAGGTAGAGGTGTCTCTACAGGTCTGGAGGATATTACAGCGCTATATATGTCAAGGGAGAGTTTTGCATGATGAAGAGATGGGATCTAGGTATCATAATAGTTTGTCAATTATGGACTTTTAAACTTTTAATGGAGCACACAGCCCTTTATCAGGGCTTCAGATCATCATAAAATGTACTCCGTTCTTAATTTACAGTGCTTTATGTTGACAGAAAATTAACTGCCACAGTTGTGAGAAATGTTATAATTAGTGTAAACAAATAACACCAATGCCAACTCCAGTTCTCTGCCTCTATCAGCCTTCTGAATTCTGTGTTAATACAAGGCCCAAATTCCCAGGAAATCTGTCGCATTGCCTCAACTTCTTGGCTTGTAACCCTGTGTAGTCAAGCAGCCTACCGATAACCCCTCATTTCATCATATTTCCAAAGAATTCTACTTATTTGGAACAAAATAGGGATAACAAGCTGTTTGGACTCAGAAATATAAATTACCACCATCTAAAGTAAAAATTCAAAGCATATTCAAAGCCTCCTCATACCTTAACCAAAGAAATGTCGTATGTCAATGAACCAAAATTACATATATGACCATTGGAGAATACCAGGGACAGGCGAACAGTGTGGAATGGTCTTTAACGTTGTGAATTGAAACCGAAACCAAATGTTAGGTTAAGTAAAAGATCATGGTTTGGGTTAAAATAAGTATGTTTGTTATGTCACATAAGTTACTTGACATAAGCTAGGTATGCTGCGTATGTTAACTACGTTAAGTACGTTACATAAGTAAACTTTGGTTCGTACGGTAAAATAAGTCAACATTGACTTTTGGTTCCAAAACGGGACACAAACAGTGGTCTCCTGGGTGAAAGTCCGGCGACATGTTGTTTAGTAGTGGAACCATTTCAGAACATATAATGCATGAGTTGACTAAATATTCCGCTAATCATTTACTCAACTAATCAAGTGTGATTATGACATTGTGATCCATGGGGGAATAGATTATGAGACGGCCTATACGAGTGAATAAGAAATACAACAGCTAAAAAATGTTTGTTTATCCAAACAAAAAATCCTCAAAATTGAAGTTTGACAACATAGAACTTTGATCAACACACAATATAACTTTAACCAAAGGGTGATGTTCCTTTGTAAGACTCTTTTTTTCTATATATTTTAGATGGCTAAAGAGGCACGATACACCAAAAGCAATGCCCCAACGTTGCCAAAAAAGCAGTTATTGGTGGTTTAAGTATTGTACAGATATACAGGGATGAATGCAGCTGACCCTCCATTGTCTCTGGACACAAGACCCCAGTGCTGTTGAGGGCCAGGACACGCCGATCCCTCTCCTTTATGGCCCACTACGGCACTGGCAGATGTGCTGTTAAGTAGCTCTCAATGATTGTTAGTGGAGCCCTAACTTCTCCCTGGTGCTAAGCTATTGATTTTGCATTAGATAAACATGAATCTTGTAAATAAGAGGTGAGCGTGGATCCATTGACCCTCCCCATTGTGCTCTGAGAGAGAGAGAGCGAGAGAGAGAGAGCGCTTTGAACATTAGCCGACACAATGAACGGAGCTTCATTTGAAGCGTAATTATCTTTCCCACTGAAGTGCAGTGAGGGGACAAATGGGAGCGCCAGAGGTGACATAGATTCTCTACCGGTGGACGACAAAGGTCAAACCTCCGAGCTAAAAGACTAGTGAGGGAAAAATACACAGTTACGATGGCCAACAAAGACAATTTTGGTTGAAATCAAAACTGAAACCCGAGATGGAAATATTGATAAAGGCTTTTGGCAAAAAAAAAAAAAGATCACGGTCAGAGTACGTTTTTATCTATTTGAGTGGCCTTCACAGTTTAAGTAACAGGAATCAGCATTGCATAAGAAGATTTTCAATGCATGACAGAACAGCTTTGTTTACTGTTCGCCATCCCCTACAAGCAGACACACATAGGATAGAGAATAGGCCTTCTGGGCTTTGTTGTATGAATTATAAATCGTTCAGTCTCCCCAGAATGTCAATATATACAAGTTATGGTCCTGATCTGATCCAATACTCTAAATCTAGTCGTATGGACATAAAACAATAGCTTGGTGCCATGACTCTTGGCTTACTACCACAGATTTTCATCAGGGCTTTAATGATACCAATAATGTTCTGAACGGTGCAAGGACAGAAATTCATTTCAGAAAAGAGTAAAAAAAAAAAAAAGAAGAAAAAAAGCCCCGGTGATGTTTCATCCATCTGTTGAAGCGGCTTTTTTCCGTGGCGAGGAATTTATGAAAAAGTCTCTAACAAGTCTGATTTATGTTTATAGGCTTCTAAACAGACAGGTAGTCAGTGGAGCTCGGGGGAGCGCTAAACAGAAGTACATAAAAACAATGGCGAAGGGATTGGATCAGCTCAGCTGAAACACATTTGTCCTGGGGGAAAAAGCCTCTTCGGCAGCAAAAAAGGAGCGGTGGCAGGCAGAGACAGTATATCTGGGAAATGGAATCCGTTGACCGTTTATTAATCAATAAACACATTGGGTTGCATCAAAGCGTGACGCATTTTGCTCTGTTTTTTAATGTCACTGATTAATTTCCACCGTGGTCTTTCGGTGCCGCAGAGGGCTGACAGGTAACAAATTGAGCGCATAAGCCTGTGTGTGGTTGAATCTGGCGTAGTAAATACTTCACCGCCGTACGGGACATGGATCAGAGTGGGCGCCGCATTATCAGCTTTCACATTCCTCATTCTACAACGCGGTTGTGATTTGAATGCAAGTCGCACAAAACAAGCAGTTCTGGTTTTTTCGCTCGCTCAGTTTCCGACGGAGTGCAGAATAAATGCCCATGTACGTTGTCGCCCGCGCGTTGACATCCAAAGCCCCCTCCGGTATCTCCTGAATCTCCCGGTCGAGGCATGTTGGAGGCTGGATGAGATTGAAAGTGAAAGCCTTCCAGTTTTATTTAACCCTGTCCCTCTGATTCAATATGAAGCCTGCCTGTGTGCACATGATAACTGAGAGCAAAAAGGTTGACATCAATAGGACTGACTTGACTGTCTCTGCTTGTGTGTGTACCAGTCTGTCTACACGCATGCATACAGGGGGGTGTATGACTGTGATTGCACATGAGCGTCCAAGTGTGTGTGTGTGTATATAATGTGTGTGTGTGTGTGTGTGTGTGGGTGTGAAAGCAACACCCCAGACAGACGGGGCTGCTGGCACCAAGCCGGCCTGTCAGTGAGTGATTAGCGAAACCTGCTACACTAATAATCCTCCTGTAATAGTTTTCTCAGAAGATGGCCCATTTGATTATTGGAATTCATTGGGGCCTTTAATTACATGCGCCAGGCATTTCCAGGCTAATTTGTACCTCCGTCCCGTTTAGCATTTCAAAGTGGCAAATCGTTCTCGGCACCTTATTAGACATCTCCGATCGCTGGTATTCTCTGCAGCCTCGGCTGCGTCAATACGGAGGTATTTTAAAGAAAGTTGGAATAAAATAACTGATGAGCTGCGTCAAGGTAACACAATCAGGGTACATAAGAAAATATACATTGGACTACAACCTCAATAAATTCATTGAATAAGTTGGTTATTAATTCTTTTTTTAACCTGTAGCTGCACAGATGGGTTAAAAATGATCTCGCTAGTGTTATATTTCTGCATGTTATATTCCAGGTACAAAAATCTTGTCTTTGATACACCAATGGTAGACCTTTTCATCAAATACATTATAACATGATTTCTCCTTCATTGCCTGTTAAAATACGAGGCAATGAAAGGTAATAACGCCACAGCAATAGCCTGGACAATATTAAAGAGGAACAAGTTTATGCTAATTGTGGGATATTAATGCAAACGCTGATGCTCTTTTTCTTTTCTTTTTTCAGCTGTATTGCTTTTGTTGCCAGATGAAAGGAACTCCCACTCTTATGAAAATCTAATAACATTCATCTCAAAGGGAGTTATTGAATTTTGATGTTCTCCCTATGAGTGCCATTTATATAACTTAGCAGGAAATCAAAAGCCGTTTGACAATCCGAGGAATCAAACTGTGCAACACAGGCTTATCGTCGTCATCTGCTCTTGAAAATTTTCTAAAACTCTGCGATTGTTTCATTTCCTCTTCCTTCTTTTCTTCCAATCACAAAAGCCCCCGAGGCATACTTTTCTTATGTGTTTTTTTTTTTATCCCATTTCTTAGACCTTTTTCTTTAATTGTTGTACCACTGCTATTACAGACATGAATTACTCCTTTTCCTCCCTTCTGGCCGTAGATGCTTGAAATGATTCCTCTGCCTGCCTACACTGATAAGGTGAGGGAGCCTATCTGATGGTGCTTGCTGAGGAAGCATGATTAGATCTGAGCTATAAAGTCACTTTAGTCTTTTCTAAAATAGCCACGAGGCAAAAAGTTCTCACCACAGAAAAATGTAATCTACCGGACAAAACGGTCAAACAATCCTCGAGTCTACCATGATCTCTGAAACATGGGGATATTGTTTTCAAGCGATGTAGCTTTTGCTACTTGGACAGGACCAATTACTTCATAATACATTCACAGAAACAGTCCTTGCATCTGCTGCAAATATAAGGTGCTCCCCAGCCCCCCAGCTGTCACTCACCGATGTACAAAATCGGGAACGATTGCATGAGAGTCTACGGAGCAGAGCCGGTTAGTTGTCCGGCCCTGGATTAGAGCTGGCCGAAGCTACGCTATGATTGGCCGTACTGCGTCCAAGGGTGGGGCTTAGCCAAGGGTCAGCTGACTAGCTAAACAAGTAACTCGAGCCACAAAACCACAAAGCCTACTGAAATACCCCTAATAAAGCTTTTTCACAGCAGTCATTTGGTCTTAATAACAGTGATACGGAAAGCACAGGTTTATTCCATAACATCGATGGTGCCATTCAATCCAAGTGTCTCCTGAAGCCGTGACTAGTTAGCTAAACAAGACATCTACGGACTAGCATAGCTAGTTTCGAAAATGGAAGATCTCCAATGCACACTGTATTCTTTTAGTTGGCCTATATGCACCAGGCCTGTGGGGAAACGTAGTTTTAGCCACAACTTTTAATGTTTTAACTTCTTAACATATTCTTCTTACCATATTCAAGTCAGCCAATTTAGTTCAAGTTTCCTCTTAATTTTTAGCTCGTTTTTGATACACCTGTTAATAGGCCAGGTGCATCCCATTAACTAATTAATTGAATGCCAACTGATTGCAGCCACTTGACTGACATTAAAGATGCTGAAAAGGGGCTCGGTAGCTTTAAAGCCTGCTTTGGATCGTTGTTGTGGCTTTCAGATCCACAGATTTCACTATTTGGTCCATTCACACAGCTCTGGTCAACCACCTTTTCCAAAGTTAACTACCAGCTGGTTAAACATTAGCAACTAAAGAGCCAGATCATTTTTTCCCCAGAGTCGGTTGAGACCAGATTTTGGACTTTCATCGCTCACAGTCAGTCTCTTAACAATGAATGTGCCATTTAGAAAAAGCAGAGAGTCAAAAATAATGAGACTTTGAAGTAGTGGTTTGTGAAGATACAGCAGAGAATGCAACCACTTGTGCTGGCAACTGCTCTGTGATTTTTCCAGTGACTCGATTTTCAAAACCGGTTTTCAGAACATCTTCAACTTCAAAGTCCTCCCAACACAGAGCTTCACTTTGGCTCTGGCTAGGTTCCAGCTTGTATTTCTGCGAGTGGACACGGTGGTGGTCTATGTTGTGGCCGTGGGGGGGTGGAGCAGCCAGACTTTGACTTCTGGTTCAAGGTTAATGCCTGTTGGCTCACCTCTGGACACACACGGCTGTGATTGATGCATGCTCAGTCGCCATGCTCGAGGGATTAACACTACCCGAATAACAGCAGCGTTTACATTCGGTGACCTCTTGCGTCACCTTCCCACTCCGGCATGGATTACCGTCACTGGCGTTGCCATTCGTGTTCCGCGTCTATACCTTTTGTTTTCCGACCAGAATATAAATTTCCTTAGAAGATGACGATTGAGAGAGTCTGCGAAAAATGAGGACAAGGCACTGTTTTTAAGAGCCAAAACTTAAGTCCCTCCTGCCTCTCAACGGACAGTCCAATGTAGTAAATAAGATTGTAAAACTGTAGATATGCGACTTCAGAATTCACAGTTAGAATGAGAATGCAAATTTTGACAGATAGACTGTGTTCCCGCCTATTGAGCTGTTGAAAAAAAGAAATACTAATTCCAGAAAAGAGTCATCCGTGTCATGCTGCATTTGTACCACCTCGTAACGTGCGTGAAAAGCAAACTGGGCCCTTGGGCAATGGACGCGCTGCATGTGTACTGCACCACGCGAGAGTCGATCACAGGCCATCTGGTCAGGCCCAGCAACAGCTCTGCCCGCGGCAAACTACACAAGCAAGTCATTTATAAGTGTCGCAGGTGGTCCCCCGCGTCCTCAAACACTGTAATGAGTAATGAGGGTTAGTCCATCGAGGATCCGTCTTCCAGCAGGGGCTGCGAATGCAAGGACAGCACATCCACATTCACCAGGAGGTAGTAGTTTGATAATGCAGTATGTGAATATGACCAACAGGCTATGCATTAATGGACACCTTGACCTTCATTTATATGATTTATAATGCATGTCCCCACAGAGGTTTATTTTTATTTATTCTTTTTATGTTATTGACGATGGAAATCTGGTAAGTAATCATCTGCAACATGTTCATATAAATCAATGTATGGCTTGCCAACTTAGCAACTTAGTTGTTGCATGATACCCTTTCAGGCGACTCAGTGGTGAATTTGTTTGTTTTGTTTGGTTGATGCGCATGAGTAGTGCAAAAAGAAGAAAAAAGGCATTTATTCAAAAAAAGTTTAATGAAACAAAAGTGCATATGAGAAAAGAAAATGGACCCATGCATTTCAATATAATTTAATTAAACTGAAGAAAAAGAACAGCTGCTGCAGTTCCTCTTCCTGCCTTACTCCAGGGATTTCACCTCCTCAGCCTCACCTGGCTGGAACCTACCACTGGCTCAGGTAAATGTAGGGCGAACTAAACCGAGCAGGCATCCAAATCACACAGAAGAATGAACATACCATTCATACAAGATGTCTAAGTTACTGCTGACATCTCAGTCTATGGCTGGGCAACCATCCATACCCATGGGCACACCAAATATTATAGAATGTCACTGACTGCAGAACTGTCCTACCTATCTTCTATGTCATGTATGTTGGTCTTTTCGGTACAAATGTCATCTATTGCCTGTCTGTCCATCCTCTGTTGCTCTAGAGGTTTTCTCCCCCCCCCCCATTTTTTTCTGTGTTAAAGTTTTGGGTTTTTGGGATCCTTATCTTAATTGACGGATTGTCCTCGTGGCAAATTTGTGACTTGACAGTAATGTCACAGAGCAGACATTTGTATTGCGTTCATCATGCTTGTGTGTTTCTTATTTGTCTGGTTTTTCTCAATTCTGTTGTGGTTTGCAATATATTTGCCTAAATTTGAGTTGTTATTAATATTTACTTTGTTTTGCCTTTAGGTTGCCCTCTCCTTGCCTGAATTCGAGCGTCAACTCCGCAGGGCCATGCAGCAGCATGGCAGCCGCCCGGCAAACCAAGGACTGACATAGATGGGGAGCATGGGGTCACAGTTGAGGACCAGGAGTATGTGGTTATACTGTATGTGGCATCACATGTCTCGCTCTCGTGCCTTCCTAAGGCCACATCGTGACGCATTGACAGGCGTCAGGGGGAGAGGGATAAAAGCAGTGCTGCTATGCCACGGGAAGGAGGAACTGCAGGCTGGTCGTCGTTTCCCTCTAAAGTTACCTTTGCAAGGCGACTGGTTTCTCGCCATGTCACACGATCACGGGATTCTCCATCTTGTCAGGCTTCAAGTAATGTATTTGTTGTCCGGCCAGATAGGAGGACGCTACTGGCAGCTATGGCCTTGGTTTAAGTGTGTGTGTGTGTGTGTGTGTGTGTGTGTGTGTGTGTGTGTGTGTGTGTGTGTGTGTGTGAGACGACACAGAGAGGCAACTATTTGTTCTAAACAACAGCGGCGGCTCCTCGAGAGGTTAGCTGGTCAGCATCAGTTATAGCGGAAGAAGAGAGAAGAAAGGCTTTTCGTGATGGAAAAGATGTTTCCGCTCTTCTCCCGACTCGCTTCGGCAAGAGTTTTATTGACAGATGGTTCATCCAATCACCTGCCAAGTATGTTTTTTGAGAGCGCCGGCCCTTTTTCCAAACAGTTTCCAATGACGGCTTCTCAGATGGCTCCGTGTAACGAAACCATCTGGCGGGTCAGGTGAGGAAGAAGATGGTGGGGGGAGCGAGGAGGACTCAAGGATGTGGACGCCAGACTACATCCCCCACCCCCCTACCCCCCACCCCCGACACCTGCCTGCTGACATACAGAATGTAGAACACTGCGTGAGGCATTAGCATACTAAAAAGCAGCTACGTAGGAAGAGTGGAGTCAAACAACTCCAAAGAAAATGAACCACAGTCAAATCCACGCTCCTGACGTAGGTCGGAGGTATCAGGCGAGCCTTGTGGAGGTCACGAGACGGATCACTCTGTTGTTTTACCAGTTGTTCAAGAGCTCAGCCTCACATTGAAAATAAAGAAACACGTGCAAATTTTAAAATGAGCACAGCATTTCCCATATAAAGTGAGTCGGAAACACTTTTGTAATAAACAAGTGAAGATGTGCTGCTGACGTGAGCGCGTAAGTGTGTAAGTGATAACACCGTTGATGAACAGAGAAAGAAAGAGAAAGAAATACGGAAGCTCTTGTAAACTCGGGTGTGATGTACCGAAAAAACCCAAGGAAAAGCGGTCAGAGTGCCGCCCACTCTGTTTGACTGACAGCTGATCTCTGGCAGGTTCAGGGCCGACGCACCACAGCAACTTTGGCTGCCTAACTCCAAAGATGGAGCCAGAAAAAGAGAGAAACCTATACACGGAAAGATTTTGAAGATGACAACAACTTCACGGCCACATAACCACTCCAAAAAAAAAAAACATTGATAAAAGAAAAACCCTCAGCGCGACTGCTTTCTGCTACGGTGCAGAAAGTTCCGCAGCACAGATCACGGCAGCGACTATAACGGGATCACGGCGTCCTTCCCTCCTCTGCCACAGTCTCCCACTCTCCTATATCTGAGGACCTAAAGAGTGCTGTCCCTGGCTAATAATTGCTGACACACCAAAGCCAACATAGCCCAGCGAGCCTTTAATAGTTTTCATTTTTCTTCCTTACAGGATGGCCTCTGAGGTGCCATCATGAATGATCAGCACACTGCGCTGCAGCTCCCTGTGCAGGCTGCAGCTCTCTCTTTCTCTCACTCACACACACACACACTCTCTCTTTCTCTCTCTCTCTCTCTCTCTCTCTCACTCTCTCTCTCTCTCTGATCTTATAGCCATCTCTCAGCTCTCTGGCCATTACTCCCTCTGTGTCTTCTCGAACCTCTCATCTCGTCCCCATTCGGACAATTTATATAGGATTTTGTCTTTGCCCACACCTTTCATCACATGACCTGTTTTCATCATCACAGGACCCATTTCACGCACATTAATGCTCTTTCTCTCACCAAAACCCTCAAAACGTGAATTCATAAACCAGTTCCGGGGTAGGATTCATCAGGTCCTGACAGACGATGCTGCAGGAACATAAAGACAGGATGGCTGCTGGTGTATTACACTGACCAAAGAGCCTAAAAGTGTGACGAGCAATGATTGGAACGAATCACTGAAAATCTAAGAGCCCACAAGGCTAAAGCAGCCTGTGAGGAATCGAGCGTTCTTACGTTCGGCCTTGCAACCCGTTAGTGCAGCGGCACGCATGGGTGGAGAAGAAGCGGAGCACGGAGTCTCAGGCGAAGCAGATATTTCCCACACCGCTACTCGGGGCCCAGTGTGGAGGAGACCTGCAACACTTCCCCGTCTGATGTCAGTCCTGTTACTGCTCCAACTGGAATCATAGCTTATCATAAGTGATCAGGACCATTATACATCCTCCATATTGTGGGATGTATGCCGTACAAACAGGAGATTAAAACACAAACGCATTTATTTTTGACAGAAACCTTCTTTTGTCCGAAGCTATAGTTCTGTCTTTGTCTTGAATTTGTCCTCTGAATTTGACATTTTCTGATTTTTTTTTAGGGCCAGAAATCGAATTCCTCTGATATCTGAATAGATGCAGGAATGCTCCATGTACCTTATTGCCAATGTTTTCCCATCCCTTACTCAAACTCGCTAGTACCATAGATGTAGATGGTAACTCTGTGTAGATATAGATATTGTTGCACTATCCGGGTGCAGCTCTCCAGAACACTTGAGGTAAAAATCACCCCCCCAACAAACAATTGTACTTTTGTTGCCAGCGGCCAGTAGATGCTGATTCAAAAATGTTTGTGGGAGTCAGTGAAAAACACCCACACTGTAAAACATCACACCGGAATTCAGATAATCACTTAGTCTTATCATTAACTTCATTTAAATACCTACGTTTTATGGATTTTAAGGTAATTCCAAACTTTGTGGTGTCACATGTGATTCGAAAATATTACTCTCACTGTTCACGAAACTCATTCAAACTAAGATTGAAAAGAAACAGAATGAGCTAATTACCATACTGCCCAGCATGCAAGGTTCGTTCCGACGGAACCTTGCTTTGTTTTTCTTAACTCATGAGCCGAATACAACAAATAATTCAAGTTTAGTTCAGTGAACTTTTTAGAGAACAATCTTTGCCACAAAAGTTAGATTCTCCATAGGTAACTCTCCCTTCTTCTGTGTCATCTTGCTGTTGGTTTGGGAAGTTATGACTCAGTTAAGAGGATATTGGGACTCTCAGCGTGTTTAGGAGCGTGTTGGCCTGACTGACTGACAGCCTCTCAAATTGAGCCGCAGTCGTCGCCGTTCGCTCGCCGCCTCTCGACTCCCACCCAACCTCTACCGCCTAAATTTGGAATTTTCTAATCTAATCTCCTGGCTACGAAACATCCCTTCAGAGGCTGATGAACGTTGCGACAGACAACATACGATCTCACCTGCTTTTGGCCCGATCCCTGCCCCTTAAAGCCGGAGAGGAAGAAGTAGGCGTGGAGACAAATACAAAAAGTTGAAAAAGCAATGCTCACGTGGTCTTTGTTTGCCTTCATTGCTCTTTGTTTATCTTCCTCCCCTCCTCTGTTGTTGTCTCTGATCCGCTTCAATCAGGAAAAGTTCCATGTTGCAGCTTTAAACTAAACAAATTCCGCTCTAATCCTCTCTGACTCACTCTCACTATCAATCAAACATCTCTCTTGTCTGTCAGCCGTGAGAAACGTTTGATTGTGTACGATGACAATTTGCATCTTGTTTGTCACGATCGCTTCACATCAGTAATCTACCCTCCAACCCTCCCAGAGCTACGCAACTGTGGCGGGCGTATTTCCCCCATCAGCCCCGGTTCTGCCTCCCTCCTTTCGGGGCTTCCTGATTCTCGCACTGCCGCCGCCGCTGGCTCTGTTCTGCTCGTGTGCCGGGGCTCCAGCTGTCAAACTAAGGGGTTGGTGGAGGGGGTGGGGGGGCCAGGCCGGGAGACAAACGCCACTCTTTCTTAACACTGGATGTTGGGCTTGTTTGGCTTTTTATTTTGTATTTTTTAATCAACCGGTAGGCTTCATATCTCTCTTTTTGGGGACATTTGGGACATAATAATGTGAAGGATATCACTGGGGTTACTTTGGTTTTATGACATATTGGGTTTGTCTCGGTGCTTAAAACAACCACAATGCATGGCGGCTCATTTAAGGCCTCTATTTCATCTGTCTGTTGTGAGCCCGTGATAAAGTCGGGGCACTTGCTCTGCCAGCCGTGGTTGGACTAATGGGACGGGGCGGTGATGCACCTCGGATAATCGCTCCGCTGAAGTTCCTGACGTCGCTCTACATCCCCCACCAACCCATCTCGGAGAATACTGGGGCGTCTCACGCCGGGGAGCATACTCGGCCGTGATTGATCGCTCTGCTTATAATTTCCTAATTTCCAATCCACTGGGGGACTTAACTGGAAGTAGCCATTTTTCCTGAGCACCGACCGGCTTCCTTTTATTTCCGCACAGGGCTAAATGGGGGAGAATCTTCCAGCCCATTAAGCAGACTTTCTGTGTCATAAAAGTTTGGTGGCAGAGTCTCTCTCTCTCTCTCTCTCTCTCTCTCTCTCTCTCTCTCTCTTCTCTCTCTTCTCTCTCTCTCTCTCTCACATCAGCAGCAGCAGCAGCAGCATGGAAAAGTCTGTTTGATCCGCAGGCTGCAGGTTAATAGAAATCAGCCTGCTCATCAGCAATAGTGGATTGAACTTAACCACCCACCTCCGCCCTGTCAATTCAGATTTGGAAAAAAAACCACTAACACTAGCCGTCGTCTCATTTCCCTCTGTCAGGTAATCAGTATTTCACTATAATCCTTTTCAGGGGTAAAATTACAATGACCCGTCTCCGGTTCCCGAGTCAGGACGGGGAACGTCATGCGTAAAACCCTAAAAACACAGAAAATAATGTGCTGCGTTGCTGATATATACAGATATTAGACAATCACATTAAAGAAATGGCCGCTGTTGATACGCGGCGCAGCACAATCACGGTTCTGGATGGTAAATGCAGCATTTTTATCAAATTATCTGGCAAAGTCACCGACGTTCACGTTGTTGTCTGATTTGCTGTTTCCCCGTTAAACGTTTACTGCGGGTACTGCAATGATACTCGCAGTACATGGAGGCCAATAACGGATACAACTGTGTCCCTTTATATTGTCGTAATTTTTGCTTGGAACTTTATCAAGCGACGGATATTGATGGTCAGCGGTTTTTAGCTTGTTGGCCTTTTCATGCGACGTGCCTCTTTGCTTCCTCATGGCAACGGTTGTTATGGGAAATTGGTTTAGAAACAATGATTTACTTTTTGTAAATCTTCCATATGCATACCCATTTAAATTAACTAAGAACAATGCTAACACAGTGTTGTTGAAATATCATATTTAATGAATAATAATGTCTTAATTAAAAAATAGGGGCGGGGATCTGATTTGTTTTCTCCGGTGACCGGTCTGGAGTGAGCAGGCATTTAGCTTAGCTTAGCATGAAGAATGGAAGCATTGGGGGTGGGGGGGCAGCTAGCCTGACAATTTAACACCCGTTAAGATTTCAGCATTTAAACAAAACATTAACCATGTAACGTGTAAATCACTGAGCTTTTGAACAAAGCCAGACTAGCTGTTACCCCAGTCTTTTAATCTTTATGCTAAGCTAACCTATTGCCCTCCTGGCTCAGGCTTCATTCTTAACACACAGGCAACACAACAAAGTGAATAAGCGTAAGTCCCAAAATGTCAAACTACTTCTTCACGCTGTATTCAATGGGGTGTAATTAAGGCGGTTTTCACGGTGTGCCGCGGCCTTTCATGCTCAAGACAGAACTCCCACTCCTGACTGGTTTCTTCTGGATGACTGCTCATGTGAGATATACCACATCCTTTGTAACCGATGTGAACAGGCAACATTGTCAAAAGGTACAGAGAGCCATTCGCAAAAAGGTGTCACATTCCTTTTCGTGCCCACGCTTCCCCAGCTTCTTTGAGGACTTTTCAATCACGCTTTGTGCTCTCAACTTGCCGCTGAATTTAGGAGCCTTTTCCCCCAGTACCAGTCAAGTCTTCTGTTTGTCTGCTGTCTTTCTCTGGGACTCGACACACGATCCGATGTCGCTCATTCGCATGTCCCAGAATCTGACTTTGTGCCACGTATTCCTGTGATTCGGGAGTTGCCCTCGCCGCGTGCATCTGTTTGTTGTTCGCAGCGACGAGGAAACATCAGGCAAGTGTGAGGAAACAATTGGGGAGGCGGTCTTGTCTTCGGTGTCAGTTTTCCTGAGACCTCCCTGCTCTCTGACTGGCCAATCAATTGCTGAGAAAACATCAAGCTTATTAGCTGCAATTATCAGTCCCTAACTTGGCTTTATTACATTACATTACATTTTAATTTAGCGGACGCTTTTATCCAAAGCGACTTGCAATAAGTGCATTCAACCATGAGAGTTCAAACCCAGAACAACAAGAATCAAGAAAGTACAATTTCCTCAAGAAAGCCAAACTACCAAGTGCTATAAGTAAGTGCCATTTAAGTGCTACTAAACTACACATTTATTTTTTTATTCCAGATATAGTCGGCTTAACGTGTCGCTTGAGGGGAGTGATGCCGCGAGGCCGCAGTCTGAATGAAGAGGGGATGCGATGACAGCACATTGAGTGACCTTAACACCATTAACGGATTAATTGAAATAAATGGAGTGATGGTTTTAGGATGGGGAAGGGAGCAGAAGGACGACTGTATGTTTGCGTGTTATAATCAGGTGCTGATTGCAGACCTAGATGCTGATTGAGCGACTTCAATCTAAAGACGTGAGACTAAACGCATCTCCATAAGCAGTCAGGTGAGGGAACTTATGAATCATCATTAATTAATAGTGACGAGGAAGAGACGCGACTCCACTGTGTCCCATTTTAGATACTGGGGGGGAAAACAAAAAACAAGAGTGACTGTCTACAAAGCAGGTTAAAATTATCTACAGAGGGTTTGGAATCTGTTATTCAGTGAAGCCGAAGCCAAAAGTGGAGCGGAAGAATATGAGGTTTTTGTTGTTGTTGTCTTTGCTTCTCTTTTTCCTGTTCAAGGTGCTGCTGACACTGAAGCAAACTTGGCTGAAAAAGTCAAAGAGGAGGGGGGAAGTTGTTTTAAAGTGTAAATGCACTTTGAGGGGAAACGGGGGCCTGTAGCGGCCCCGCACATTACGGATTGCTGTGTTTGAATCTGAATCCATCTCCCTGGCTCCCACCTCACATCTTTTCTTTTCTTGGTCATCGCCTTTTCTCTTCTCTGTCAAAGTTTCCAACCAGCCTCATTGAACAGAAGGGTGCTTTCATGGAGGTGAGGCAAGCCAATGAAATTGTCCTCCTGTACAATGAAAATAATCCAAAATTAAAAATCGAAATGTATAACTGCAGTCAGGTATCTCACCCATTAATGTTTATGGAAAATTCACTACCTTTTTTTATGTTGATGTCCAATCAGTGTCGATGGTTATTGTAGTCGATTGAAACAATATATTCCTCTGTGCGTACTATATTGACCCAGAGAGCTGAGTTCGCAGCGGCAAAATCTGCAAAGAAGAACTACAGACTATTTCAGCTTGGATTCGTCTCCGCCTCTTGGTAGCCAGGGGCCGTTTGCTCTAGATGCTGCTCAAAAACAGAACTTCCTTAAGCTGTTGGAAGTTCCATTGTGTAAATTAAATTAAAAAAAACACAAAACAGCCTGAACTTGCTTGTTCTCTTCGTTTGTACTGCAAACTAGCTACGTTTCCAACGGCGAACATGGCATCCCAAAACATGAGTAGCGAGGGTGTTATATCATGGGGGTTGTATTTATTGGAGCCAGAGTATAAAGCTGAAGAAAGGCAGTGTAGAGAGCCCAAGGCTACGGTTTCATTAGGGCGACTGTGGCTCAGTGCAAGAACGGGTCGTCCTTTAATCAGAAGATCGGTGGATAGATCCCCGGCTCCGCTAGTCCACACCGGTGTGACCTTGGGAAAGGCACTTAAAGGGACAGTGTGTAACATTGTGGGGGATTAATGGAATAAAACTATAAGACAGTGTCCCTTTAAGACACTTAACCCCAAATTGCTCCCAAAGCTGTGCCTATGGTGTGTGAATGTTAGATAGTCCTGATAGGCGGGTGGCCCTTGCATGGTGGCCCCTTACATGGTGACCATCAGTGTGTGAATAAGTGTACGTGGGTGAAGGACATGTAGTAACATTTAGTGTGTTTGGGTGGTCGAGAGGTCGAGAGACAGGAAGAGCGTTATACAAGTACAAGTCCATTTACCATTACCATGACAACCTTGGGTATCAGAAGTTCACTATTTAGAAACACTATTGTAGCTAGATCTAAATTATAAATAACGTCTAATTCTGTTGAATTTTATTGTTTTTTAAAAACAATTATTTAGTCATGTAGAAGAACCGAGTAGCCACTAGTTGTACTAAAGTCCTGAACATACCTATCCCTACCTGGAGGCCAACGTGGTTCTCCGACACGCTTGAAAGGTGAGGGGCTGAGCCGAGGGGTATTTAGTTGGTTGCAACCTGCCACAAACCACCAGATGCCACTAAAACTAAAACACACTTTAAGACACTTAACCCCAAATTGCTCCCAAAGCTGTGTGAATGTGTGTGAATGTTAGATAGTCCTGATAGGTGGCCCCTTGCATGGTGGCCCCCCTGCCAGCCATCAGTGTGTGAATAAGTGTGCAAAGGTGAATGACATGTAGTGTGTTCGGCTGGTCGAGATACAGGAAAAGTACAAGTCTATTTACCGTTACCATGGCAACCATGGTCCTCAGGAGCTCGCATGCAATGCTTTCTCGGTCAATATATTGAATTCATTGCTTCAGTTAACAACATTTCCCATCAACACTGATAGGAAATTACATAAAATTAGACATTCACACACTTTCCTTAATATGGTTTTACAATTAACATTTTCACTGCAGCTATTTTGACAGGAAAAGCACAGGTGTCATGAATAATAATCCAAAATTCTTCAAAGTTTCTAATAAGTGAAGTTTTGACTGTATACACTGCATCCAACATGAGATTTTGCTTTCGTAATATAATAACCAGAGCGATGGTCGCTTTTGCACTGTACTGTAAATATGCAGCAGGCACACAGCAGGAATTTTCACTTCATCTAGCTTAACAGTATTAGTTCCTCTTGAGCTATGAGTCAAACATTTGCTGTGGAAATATATATATATATATATATATATATATATATATATATATATATATATAGAGAGAGAGAGAGAGAGAGAGAGAGAGAGAGAGAGAGAGAGAGAGAGAGAGCTAGAGGTATGCCACCATGTCTAAAACGGTAGATACTGGAAACAGAAGTGCGTTATGTGGGCGACTGTGGCTTAGTGGTGAGCAGGGTCGTCCTTCAATCAGATCGGCTGTTCGATCCCCGGCTCTGCTAGCCCATGTCCGCAAGTGAATGGTAGCTACTATTGATGGACAGGTGGCACCTTAGCCCCTCCCATCAGTGTGTGAATGATGTCATGTAGTGTGTCATGTAGTGTGAAAGCGTAGTAGTGTAGTGTGATTGGTCGGAAGACTAGAAAAGCGCTATACAAGTACAGGTCCATTTCCCATTTATGGACAAAGCTAATGAAAACATACGGACGGTTATGATGCAAATATCATTCCAGCTGCTGGGTGGAATCATAACGGTAATGTTGCAGTATTAGAATCATTGTCATGTTTTGTTTCCGGTCTTATTTTGGGAAACAAACAATGTGAATTTCAAACCACATTATAAAGCAATAAAAAAAACAGATAAAATAGCAACTTCTGTATGACTTTTTTCTCGTTTCTTGATTTTCATGCAGCGTCAGCACAAAGTCCATGTGAGCAAAAAATAAAAGCAGCTTATAGTTTCTATATATACACACACACATTTTATACAATCAACTGCACAAACACAATAGGCTCACTGCAGTATTGATAAATGTTCTCAGCGTTTTCTGGGTCAGTGTTTAACCCCAAAGCAGATGGCTGTATCTGCTGTTTTGAATATTTTGGTGGAATTATAAAAGCTTTGGAACTTGAAAGATAATTTTTAATAATAATACCAGCTGTGGGAGAAAAAAAAAAAAAACAACACTTTCCACATCTGGAATACGCGTCGATAAAAATGTGTGTGGAGATGTGTGTGTGTGGAGATGTGTGTGTGTGTGTGTGTGTGAGAGAGAGAGAGAGAGAGCGAGAGAGAGAGAGAGAGAGAGAGAAAGAGTGTGTGTGTGTGTGTGTGACATGTAGGGAAGCAGACAGGAACACCAGGTGCTGACAGGCAGAGAACTGTGATTGCTCCAGAAGCTTCTCCGAACGAGAAGTCGCGGCAGATGCCGGAGATGACAGAGCGGTCCGGGCGAGCGGTGACAGGCTTCAGCGCGCGTCAGGGCCCAGCTGCAGCGCGCTGCGCCCGACGCCGCGTCCTCAAGCTGTGCTGCTCAGCACCGAATCTGCTCCGACCGCCCCTGCAGAGGCAGAGCCCCCCTGAAGAGTTTGAGATGTAGAAAATTCTGTCTGAAGGGATTTTTTTTTTTTTTTTTTTTTTTGCCATATGAAAAGTTCAATTACCTTGTTGAAATGATTCAAATTACATCTGGAAAGTTATGAATTAAAAAAATGAAAACGTAAAAAAAAGTATATTTCAGACGTTAATGCTGGACACAATTCAATTCAATTCAATTTATTTTGTATAGCCCAAAATCACAAATTACAAATTTGCCTCAGATGGCTTTACAATCTGTACCCATAAGACATCCTCTGTCCCGGGACCTCTCATCGGTTCAGGACTCCCCCCCCCAAAAAAACTTTAATAGGGAGAAAAAGGGAAGAAACCTTCAGGAGAGCAACAGAGGAGGATCCCTCTCTCAAGATGGACAGAAGTACAACAGATGTCATGTGTACAGAAGGAACAGCATAACAGAGGTAAAACACATTCAATGCTTATGACAGAAATGATTCAAGATGCCTCCTGCTTCTCCACTCTCAGTGGTTTTGGACCAGAGGGCCACATCTCACAAGTTGCATACAGGAACTTGGTGGACTTCCAAAGTTGTGATATTTGTATTCTTTTTTTTTCTTCTGTTTTTTTTTTTCCTTTTCATTCATCTGATTAAGTTTCTAATCAAGTTGTACACAGACTAAACAGATTATTATACACATAAAAGCCTCACGCCTGTCAAAAACATTTAGCATCTTTCAAGACAAAAGAAACCCCCACTTTATTAGAGAGACTCAGGTCCATCAATGAGGTTATACTACTCTCTAGTGGTCACGTGACGGCAATGCAGGAGTCTGTGCACAACATGACTTCATGCCTTTTCACATACTTTCCTCCTTGTATTCCCCAAAATGTTTATGTTTTGCTGCAAAATAATTATATATATTTTTTTTTAAATATACCTGAGCTCTACAGACACCAAGGCCTGTTCTCAAACTTATTTTCTTCTCACCCACTGAATGAAAACACTATTGATATGGTCCCAAATAAAAGAAAGAATTGGAAAGTCCCATGCGTCTTTCCTCGAAGGAAACGGGGCCTGCGCTCGGCATCCGGGGCCCATTACCATGTCCTAATAGCCTGCTCAATGGTGCAGTGTGTTATGCGGGTTCACCGGTCAACCAAGACGCACGCCATTAGCCCGAGCAAACGTTGCCTCGCAGTTGCCACACAAAGCACACCTTATTTGTATCACATTAGCTCTTTGATGTGGCATTGCATATTATATAAACAGCCGCAATTTATCAAACTATTTCGCCGCTGATTTGCTCCAGTGCCGGCAACCACCACAGCACCACCACAGCACCACCACGGCACCAACCGCCACCACCACCCTGTTTCCGACTCCTTTCCTCTGTTCCTCCACGAGGAGCTGCAGCAGCAAATAAATTAAACATGTGTCATTGAGCATGCTAAATGGCTTGCAACACATAATCATCTAAATAATTATGAGGCTGCCATTAAAGTGAGCTAGATGGATGACACATGAGGCGTTATGGAGAAACTGGAGGTAATGGCGCAAGATTTGATATGGGAGAAAGGGGAGATGGTGGGGATATATATAATATATATTTATATATATATATGTATGTATTAAAAAAAGAAAAGGAAATCCAGTTTTCCTTCCGTCAGTCTTCTCCTCAAGCCGTTGAAAACCCCAGACTCAAAGTGCTGAGGGACAATGGGGTGATTAGCCCAATCAGAAGAAGCAGTGAAGGATTGTGGGTAGGCTATGGCACGGCTCACAGCCGTCTTTTTGTCCTCCCACATTTCATTAATCAGCAACCTGAGGCCCCACGGAATCAGTTCAGCAGATTGGCAGCTCGCTCATTTGTTCCCGTGTGGCAATCAGGGAGGAAAATAAATCAGTTCGCAACCTTTATGCCATTACCTGACATTAGAAACCATCTCTTTGTGTTCGCTTCCTTACTTTTCTCATCTCTTTTTTTTTTTCCCCCGCTGGGATTTGCTGCTGAAAACACATGTTCCTGACACCAAATGTGACCTCTATTAACCCTCAAAGAAGGTGGGGTTTTTTTTTGTGTTTTTTTTTTGCCTATTGGAAACAATACTGTCAAGCTAATCTACCAGCTAAAGATAGAAAGAAATAAAAGCATAAGTAATGCTTATTTTTCATTCATCAGGGTGGTTAAATACACATGTGCAGCATTTATCATCCGCTGTGTAGCGGAGGAGTCTGCCACCAAGCGTCTCCACGTACACTCTTTTAATGAGCCTCATGCATCAGCCTAAATGATGCAGCACGTCACCAGACACGCACGGCAGGCACAATGATATTCTGCTCGTGGAGGATATTGTTCACGGCTCCCTACTTTTTACACACCATTACCTCACAGAGTCTGTCCACTGTGTACTTTACATGATCCCACTTTAATGCGGAGGACCGAAATAAACTGTAATCTAAACTGGAGAATATGAGACACGCGAACGAGTGCAAGAGTTACAGAAATGCTTACAGGGCCTTTGTGCGGGGTGCAATAATTGTATTTTATTAGAAGTATGATTGTCTTAGGTAGCGCTTTAAGTCGCAGATTGCACAGTACAGTTTGATTATTTATTACATATGGGGGATCATTACAAAATGCAAATATTAAAGTAAAGGGAGGGAAAGTGGTGAGTTATAGGAAGGCCAAGTGTGTGTAGTGTGATCAACGGGAAAAAAAGAAAAAGAAAGAAAGATTGATTAATTGAACGAGTTCACAAATGTGTTGACCAATCAACAAACAAAATATCAACTAATTTGAACAAATGTGAAGCAATTTTACAAATACATACACTCAAGACATCCAGCTTTTTTGGAGGCATTCATGTGGCATTTCAAAGTGGGACAGGTCTACTTCCCAAAAACGTATCCTTACAGACTGTACCAACGTGATATCACTTTAAGAATGAATGTATAATACTTCGGTGGGTGGGGACTTAAAAATAAACTACACTGTACGTGTATTTTTAAAATGTGTTGCTGAGGAACAAAACATTAGGCTGAGAAAATGATAATTAAATACAGTTATGTAATTTTGAGCTCTACTGTTGGATCCATCTGATGGCTGAAAACTGATGTCGGAGAAGAACCTTGAGCAGCTTTTTTTTGTCCTGCACCTCACGAGATCATAAACAATGGAGGCCGAAGAAGCATGCACTCACACCGAGAAACATACTTTGTTGTGCGTGAGCAATACTCTTTAATAAGCCACAATAGTTTAGCATTCATACCGTTGACGTGCTTCCATTTTTCAATTGCCGAGCAGTTAAGACTTTGCAATTAATTCGCATTTACTATGCAGTTCAGCCATGAGGCAGCAGTTCATCTCCTGGGACGGAGACAGATTGAGCCCCCTCGCTTTAGGACACATCATCTGCTCAAACTTATCCCAACAGAAAGACACAATCTGAGTGACAACCTCCAGCCAATAAGCAAACAATCAATGTGAGCCTATATTGCACAAACCTGCTCAAATTGGGACCTGATTTCCCCCAGGGCACTGCCAGCAACTGAGCAATGCAATAAGGGATGAGGTTTTTTGGTGTTTGCAAGCAGGAAATGTAATTTGCCAGAGATGAGGTCCGCCTTTCAGGGACGGAGGACCGCTGGGATTTGAGACGGTGTCATGGGTGACCTCTGCTGGGAGGGAACGGTTACTGTACGATCAGCCTTGTGGGTGTCACCGATGCCTCATAATGTATTGGGATTGGATGTTGTATTGGTACTTCTGTTGTTGGCATACAGTATTGGGTACCACCTATCAGCCGATAAGTATTGTTCAGCTTTAACACAGAACAATGGAGGGTCTTCTCGTCCCTGCAGGGCTCCATGGTTGTCATGTTGGTCATGCTGGTCAGTCAGTCCACCACTTTGGTCCAGACTGAAGTATAGTCAACAACTATTGGATGGATTGCCATGAAAATGAAATTCCGTACATACATTCATGGTCCTCAGAGGATAAAGTTTACTGACTTTGGTGATCCCTGACTTTTGCCTTGTGCCACAGTGAGGTTGACATTCATGGTTACGTCTAAAATATCCTGACAAATATTTGATGGATTGCCATGAAACTGAAATGTAGTGCATACATTCATGGTCCTCAGAGGGAAAAGTCGACTGACTTTTGTGATCACTTAACTTTTTCTCGTGCCACAATGGGGTCTCCGATTTGGTAGAGACATTCACGGTGCCCTTGGAATGAATTGTTATAACTATGGTGATCACCGACGCTACCCGTTGCGTCATCATCAAGTCAAACATTTAGGTTAATTTAGTCGTTAATGACCAAATACTTCCATCGGCTTTGGTTGGCTGCAAATAATATCGCTTAATCCTCCATTCTTAGTGAAACAACGAATTCAACAATAACTTCTTTGAATGAAAAAAAGTCAACTTTGAAGATGAATATCAGCAGAGAGCATACACGATTAGCAATTGGCTTAAAAGCATTATTTAGAATCTCATATTGGTTGAGGCTTATAAATTCAAAACTCATTATCCGCTGTCCCATGCATGACAACACACAATTGTGGAGACACTTTTTAATTATTTGTCGTCATTTTAAACTCCTCCATTTACAAATTGTGTTTATGTTCAATGTGCATTTTACAACTGTCATCAACTGATACGGCAACACCTGAATTCACTTTCTGCGGTTTGCCACAACTTTCCGTTTGCTGTCACTACCACACAGTGTCTGTTGGCTCCAGCTTGGAAATAATAAATGACATAGAAGAAGTGCTGTGAAGTTGCAACAAGAAATAGTTTAAAATAAACAGCAAGGAGTGTGTCCTACTCAAATCTCATCCACAGATACTCCAAAGATTTACACTTTGAGAAGTGCAGAGCTCAAACGCCTCAGCAGTGGCTGCTTAGCAACAACGATGGAGACCAAAAAAAGAAGAAGAGGGTCTTCCCACTGAACACGGCCACATGTAGACGCAATAACTCACATTCAAGATTTTCATGCACGTGTGCGGAAGTGCACGACTCTTAAAAACACATCCTTTCACAGAGTCTAGAGCAGGGCTGTTCAATTAAAGTTCAGCGAGGTCCAGTTAGAGAGAATGTCCTCATGCAAAGGTCCAGAACATCACAATAATGGGATTTAGTGCCATATGTATTGAAGTAGCCTAACAGTGGTAGTAACTTCTGGATATAGTCAACAACTGACTAATTAAAGAAAGAAAGTTCAAATTGAACTGGATTAATTCTAAATAATATATACTTTAATGATAAATTAGATTAAAAACAAATACATGACAGAAAGCTTTTCAAAAATGTGACTTAAAATAAAGTACTTCATTTTAGAAAAGTGTATTTAACTGAATTGTCTTACAGCTTTAAATTCAGTTCATTCAGGTGTGAAGTGATGTCAATCAAAAAAGCCACCGATATTATATTCTGCTCATCTTCTAATATTAGAAATTTGTGTGCAGGGACTTTATCTGTGGTTATGGAAACCACTTGTTTCTGCTCAGTTCTCCTCTCTGTTTACATCGTTGCTATTGGGCAGTGAATTAATGTGTCAGGATTCTGATCATATTGGTCCCTTAGATTGTTTATTTTTCTGTGCCTTCATTACGGATGTGAATGGGAACAGATTTGGGATTCGTCTCGTAGTGGCGCTTCACATTGCCTTAATTAATAATCGCCACGGTCTCTGAACATATGAGACATACTGCTTTTAAACTGGTTGTGGGATTACTAAACACATGAGAGTCTGTCCACTCTTGGTTAAAGGCTCTGGCTAAGCTGTCCACATTTCTCTTTTTGGAGCACGTCACGTGAAATAACTTCTCTGACTCACGTACATTTTCCCAACTGTCATCTCTCCCTCCCCGTCTCTCCCGTGTGTGTGTGTGTGTGTGTGTGTGTGTGTGTGTGTGTGTGTGTGTGTGTGTGAATATGGCACTCGAGAAAACTTAATAATTCTCAAATATCTATCGGTTACAGGTCCAGGACCCTGGTCGGCGGCACGCCTGTTGGTGACCTCTGACCTCTCACACCTGCAGGCTTTGCCGCTGAGAGTCTCTCAACGCAACCATTACATCTCACCAGCTCCAGAGCCACAGACGTGAACACATTCTTCTTCTTAGTCAACCATTCTCTTCACATCCGGTGCCACGCATGGCAGGCTTCTAGGATGAGGTTAAGAGACCAAGGCCCGGCTTCTATTTACTGTCTACAGGTTCAGTGTGGAGCTCACCAGCCTCAGAGCTCTCTCTCTCTCTGGGCTGTTTACAACTCCGTACACATGGGAGATACTACTAGTGTGTCCCGTACTCTTCTGAGTGGGGTTTAATCAGAAGCTTAGGAGTTCTACCCGTTACGTAATTCTGTGATGGGGTATTTATAGTACAATCCTGTAAACGTGCACGCAAAATATGTCGCTGGTGCGTAAATCTCGATGACAAAAGTTAGATAAATTTGTCACGTGGAGTGAAAAACTTCCATGACAGCCTTCTCAGATGGCATTAGACTATACCGAGGCGCATGACATAATTTAACAGATATAGAGCTTTAATGTTGTGTGAAGCAAGAAGCTGAGAGGCCAAAAAATAAGAAGAATTGACGAGCATAGATGAAATGCAAAATGAAGAGGCTCTCCTCGGGTTTCCAGCTGGCAGCAGACAACTCTGAAGTTTCCAGCAAAGCCATCCTCTCAGCAACCCCATGGAGTGGAGCCATATAATTGCTGCAAACGCCAGGGAGGGGGAGGGGTGGTGGGGGCTAGTGGTGGTGGTGGGGGGGGGGGGGCGTAAAGGAAGCAGTTCCCTCTCCCAGAGGTAAGAGATCAAATCAAAAATAAAATAAAATAAAAAACGAAGCAAAAGGAAGAGTGACGTTTCATTTAAGGAGAACGGAGAACTTTACAAATTGTTTACAGGTTTCATTAGCGGATTTCTTTTTTTCTATATGACAATGAAACGAATGCTTGATGCAAATGAATTAGATAAAGAAAGACAAAGCCAGATATAATTCACTGGTGATATACAGGTCCTCTGTCCAATCAGAGCACGCTGGACACACTGTTCCCCGCTCATCGGTTAAACGTGATGACGGCAGCTCAGCGGGTATAAAGCCTTTTTACCTCGGTGGTTCACAGCGTCGCAACCTGAACACAACATCACGACGTCTGTAAATCAACACCCATATGAAAAAGAAAATAATCCATAATTATGCTGATTCTACGTGTTTTCTTTATGTGGCCTTTAAAAAAGAAATAGGTTGTATACTTTGATGAACATTCATAATTATGTCTCAATGGATAATAAGGACACACAGCAGCTCCCAGCAGCAGGATCAGCACCTTGGAGAGCGGCTGCGCACTGGCTCATACAGTGGAGATAGATTTTACACAATATATACACAAACTACAATAATGTACACATGTTGACGACTAAACAACGACCACGGACAATGTGGTTAACTCGCAAAAGTATACACATTAAATGTAGGCTACGTCTTATGTAGGTTAATGTCTTTATTTAATTAAGAATAGCGAGGGTATTTGTTTTATTGTATTGTTGTACCGTAAAGCCTACATTATGCTGAGTTTGAAAAGATGACGGAGGAGCTTATTCTGCTCACTTTCTTTTAAATCAAATACATTTGTTGGAACTTGGATCACATAGCGTTAGTGTTTTGTTCCATGGCGATTTAAAACATATGATCCGGAAGTTGTTATGTATGGCTGGAATTTCT
The DNA here is from genome assembly GCA_016806645.1 of Ophiodon elongatus. Taxonomy (NCBI): domain Eukaryota; kingdom Metazoa; phylum Chordata; class Actinopteri; order Perciformes; family Hexagrammidae; genus Ophiodon; species Ophiodon elongatus. Next base: position 506,989 of record JACSYO010000846.1, read on the forward strand.
GGAATATTAAGGGTTATAATTGGCCATCACAAAAAAAAAAAGACCAGTCTAGTGTAAATCCTGCTCCGGCGGGACGAGGGGAGGCGGGCTCAGTGTTTGCATCAATGATGATTGGTGCACAAAAGCAGTCAAAGTTGATGGACAAAACAAAAATGTGTAATAATATATATGAAAATGAAATATGAGTACAATAATGAACAGCTGCTAGACGGCAAGTTAAAAAAAGCTGTTCAGCAGAATTATCTGAAAACCGAAATATATTTTTTAAAAGTCAAACGCCCCCTGGAGGAATATTGATGAAAACACAGAGCTTTTTTTTCTTTCTTTAAATTCTGGGTTCGGTGTTTTGATCAACTCCACAATATCTGTTTATTAACAGATCAAACCTCCATTGCACAACATGAGACAAATAGCCACATCTCGCGTTAATTGTTACAATAGAGAAAAAATAGGATGCTCTAAATACGGAGGGTGTTTGTTGTCAAAACTAAGAGCCAATCAGCTCTTTGGTCAGGCGACAGCCAGGCGTTTCCCATCATGCCCATGTGAAGGGCAGACCCGCATACTCACAGACAGAGACTCCTTGCTTTGTAGATAGATTAAAAAAGAAAAAAGAATAAAAAGAAGATATGTCATGTCTTCATGTGCCCATGAATTTCAAATACCTTTACAGTTATTGACACTTTTTTGTGCCAGTCATGTGGGAAACTATGTTTAAGATGAAGGAGAATACTTTGCATGTAGTGAGGGATAAAAAAAAAGACCTGAATTGAAACAGGTATGATGATGATGATGATGATGATGATGATGATGATGATGATGATGATGACTCCCTTTTGAGGGGAACTACTAAATAGACATCTGCCTGGAGCCTACATAGTACTATCGTGTTTTAATAAAATATATATTGGACAAGGCAAAATCTCTTGAAGATCATATTTCAGTTTAAGTCTAGACAAGTGTATTTTGCCTTTGGTTGATGCACCCAAGTGTAATGACTTTGTGCCTGTAATGTGTTTTTCATGCCACTGGATGGCGACAGGGAGACAACATCTATATTTAGTAGAGATATCCAAGTAAATTGCATGTTTCATGTTTGTCAGCAGGGATCTTGAGCAAATGTACTGTACACTAAGGCAATAATTCCAAACCAATGTGACATGCTCCAACAAGAATCAGTGGTTGTCTTTCTGAATACTTCAGCTTTTGGGGAAGTGGAGGTCATAATCAGCAAAAGGGTTTTTCGGCCTGATTGTAATAACACCTTCACATCTCTCATATACACACACACACACACATATATATATATAAAGCTACAGTGGGCTGTTTCAGTGTCAACAAATATTCAATTTTTATATCAGAAAAGAGTCAAGCTGTTTTTTTCAAACTACATCTGTGCAGCAGACTGGGATAAGGTAAGTAAAGAGGATACACTGTCTGACGCTCGTGGGCAACTGCATCAGCAAACTGGACACGAATAAAAAGGAGGAGGAAAAAAAGAATATAATAAACACAATTACGACTAGTCAACATGTCTAAAGTAAACCAATAATAATATTACTAATAATAATAATCTTTTTATAGGTCACTTTTTTCCACACTTTTTACATGGCTCAATGGTTAAAGGTTTATGGCAGGGTGGGATCGTTACTCTGCTCTAGCTCTACTTAAAAAGGGATGGGTAAATAATTGATAACAATGTGCACACTGCATTGTAATAAAGTTTCTGTGTGGAACTGTTCCATTAAACTTCTTGCAATGTGACGTGGCTTGCCTCCGACGGCTTCCAGTAACAGTATGGTGTACTACTTAAGAGGAATTTAGCCAAATAAACGGAGTGCAGGTGTGTTTACCCCCTCCACAAAGCCATGAGAACAGGGATCCACATTGCATCCTCCTACTGTCTGCCCCGCCCACACATCCTCTACGTTTCTCCCCATTGGTTTTAAGTAAAAGGAAGGCTTCTTGAAACCGAGATCTGGTTGGCTCACGGCCACGCCAATCACCCTTCCACGGTCACTCTATGCAAATCAACGAATAGATGCGGAACAGGGAGAAGGAGAGCGCAGCGGGCATAACTCGGTAGAGGCAGGGGGCGGACGAGTGTTGCCCTTCATCATCACTTTAACAACACTTTCTTCCTGTTGCGGTCCCGTTGTGTTGCTGTGTTCGTCGACTGGACTGGGCTATACCCCCCCGGAACCGAAACCGTGGAAAAATGGCGCAGCCAGAAAGCAAGAAGATATTCTTCGAGAACCTGTCGGGAGCGGGCAAAGCCATCGCAGTGCTGACGAGCGGAGGGGATGCTCAAGGTACACTGTGGAGGGGGGACCGGTGCAAACGGTAGATATGTGTGTTGCCCGTGTCCCCGTGGACGGGCCCGCAGAGGGCGAGGACACACGTCTCCGTGGCGGCGGTGAGGCATTACTTCACGCGGCGTGAAAAGCATAACGTAAAGAGAGGAAACGGTACAACGACCCGACAGTGCTTGCGAGCGTTCAGCCGGCGAGCCCGCCACTTAGCATGCTAACGTGACATGTCCCGCTAACCCCCCACGGAGGCTAACGCTGACTGCCCGGCGGCATCACCCTGTGTCGGGGCTCCGGTGGCGCGTTTCGCCGCTCAGCGCAGCGGCAGCAGCAGCAGCGGCGGTCCAAGGTCGCAGACCCAATGCGGTGTAACTGACCAGCTAATGTCGCCATTTAACGTTAAATCATTAATGAATGAGCTCAGTCGGATAAACTTGGATGGAGCAGACCACCGTGAAAGTGCCGCCGGCCGGCCACTGCATTGCGGGTGGTGGTGGTCGAGATGTAACAACGGGGGGTGGGAGTGGGGTCCTGGGGGGGGGGGGGTGTCGAAGCTGACCATTAACATTGTCATCATGTAACTAGGTTAAGTTATGAGTGAGACGAGACTCGAGCTTTGTGGTTCGTTCGCAGACACGTTGAGGGGTCAGTGGTGGAAAAACCCGTATCCTGTGTACGTGATGAGCTGCATAGCCTTCATCCCCGCTGCTGCGACGCTCCCCCTACGGGGCATGCGTCATCGAGGAAACCCTGGTCACATGCTCACCGGCTCGTCTGCTCCGTCACCGCCATGTAGAAGCAAGCGCTGTTATTAAGGCGTTGAAAGGGAGTTTATTAAACACAAAATTGCTCCTGAAACTTGAGAACCAATATAGCTTTTCAGTTCGAGCCCTGATAGGATTTGTTTTTTGAAGGCATACAGGTTATTACATAAGAGCTGCCTCTAACTAGTGGGCCCTTTTATGGCAATGTGATACTTAAAATACTTAAAAATCATAATAATGATAATGTGTAAGAGACAAATTATACATCAGAATTTACCGCTGTAAATATTGTAACTGGTTATTGTATATATCCTTAGGTAAGGGCTTCCTCTAGCCAGACAGAGCCATACTGATCTGTTATACTATGATTATGTAATGGATTAAACCCTCCACAACACTGACTATCATATATACAACGTAGTTAAACACCATTTATCCTAAAACATTGACATAAATCAATCATAAAGTGGGTTGTCTAAATTGGGTAAAGAATACATATCTTGTTATTGTATTGATGTGTCTGTTAAACTATGAAAAAGCACCTGTTATGTTGGTCGACGTACAACCAATTTGGACTGCCGAGATATCATAGTGCTTTTTCGCAGCAGACATTTTGATGTGTCATAGTAGGGAAACGCACAGGTGTTACTAATAATAACAATGGCTCTGTTCTATTCAAGTCATGACCGCGAGCCGGCAGGCACAAAACCAGCCATGAACCACTTACTATTTACACTGGCGCTTTGCCTGCTGTTACCTGTCTTAAGGTCTTTTCTTAAAAAGGCGTGCGGGAGGCCAACCTGGAAATGTTGATTTAGCCGGCACTTGACTTGATTCACTTTGAACAAGAACAGCAGCGCAGTTTTTTTTTTTTTTTTTTTTTTGCACTTTACAATAATTGCCAGCCAAGTGTTGTACGTTCTAGCTCTCCCCGGCTCGGGAGCAATGTATCGATCCTTGGTGGGTGGCTTTAATATTAGAATTCACCCTTAGCGCGCACATACACACACGTACACACACACACACGTGTTGAACACATACACACACGTGTTGAACATGTACACACAGAAAAAAAGAAGGAGGAAAAAAAAAAGGCGCATGGCCCCAGAGCAGAGGAATGAGGCAGTGGCATGCATGACAGGAACTGAATGTCGGTGTCAGAGGGCATTGTGTAGACTTGGCTTGGTCTTTTCACTCACTCTGCAAGAAGAAAAAGTGTTGGTTATGCAGAATGGGAGGGCCAAACGCAGTGACTTTCGGCTTTGATAAAGACCTCCGAGCTCCACAAGAAACAGAAAAAAAGATACCTTTCTTGGATAATCTTTACATTTAGCTGGCATTCTTTCTCTGTCTGCTTCTCAGTCTCTAAGCCTCTTCCTGACTGCGATGAAACCGGGCCATTCATTTGAACGTGGTTATGTAATGAGACAGTCGGTCACGGGGCTGTCACAGCGGGCAGCATGCTGAATAGCTGGTCCCTTTCTAATGGTTCTGGGCGCTCTCTGGGTTCTGTGACCGTAGGAATGGAGGAGAAAACACTCTTTTTTTTTTTTCTTTTTTTTTTAAGGGTTTTTATTTCTCAGTTTAGTTCACCATGTACATTTCACTGTCTTTTCATTTCCATTGCTGTCTTCTCCTCTGCCCCACTGGCCTTAAACCTTTGTGTTGCTTAGTAACAGCACGTCTCGGTGTTCACTGAGTTTGTGCAGAGAGGGAACTCGGCCCTTTTCTTCTGTCGTTCATACCTCGTCAGCCAAGTTCCTGTCGGCCTGCTGTGGGTAAAGCTCCTCCAGTATTCCCACTGTCGGAGTTCAAGCTAACCTGTATTAACATTCAAGTCACAGAGCACCGCCTTATTGGTTTGCCGAGTTCACTTCAGACTAACCACGAATAACTGGGAGGCAGTGTAGGAGGAGCTGGGAAAAACTCTCTCACCAAAAATGGCAGTGTGCTGTGGTGAGAGGGGAAAAAAAGTAATGTGGCCCCAGATAACAGTATAAACACAGCTAAGCTGCACTCAAATACGCTAACTCACTCTAACACACTCAACTCTGTCACGTTTAAGACACATAAATACTTCGAGAGAGGGACTTTGCAGTTCTTTGTGACGGAGATGAAATGCATATCCATGCAGCAACGGTTAAGCAGCCATGCAAATCAGGATTTTACAATGATTTGCTGCAGTTTACGTGTGTTCTCCCTCTTTGAAGCTCCACTATTGACTCTGCTCATCACTTGCACTAAAGTTGTTAGCTTTTTAGGATTACTTTTTGATATTCTATATATATATTTGATTTTTTTCAGGGATGAATGCTGCTGTACGTGCCGTGGTTCGAATGGGGTTATATGTGGGAGCAAAAGTTTATTTCATTCATGAGGTGAGCCCAAACTTTGTAATGATCATTGTTTAATAACGGCCCTTTTGCCACTGCTCAACTTTATTGTGTGCTATAGAAGTAGGGAAATATATAACTCGCAGCCACATCACCTATACATCTTTTATGCATAACACATTAAATACAATGTGTAAATTATTCAACAGCGCAGAGGTATGAGCAACTCATTTCCAGCGAGTTTTTTAGATGAATACATTTCACGACGGGACGACTGCACTTTAGTTGCATGTTGTAAACACCAGGATCCCGGTCTGCATCTACAGACACGGGGACGTCTGTTCTCACGTAGCAGATGTCAGAGGAGCTTTGGCTGGGGCCCGCGCTCCGCTGGCTCCTCTGGCTCCTCCTGCGTGATCCCTGCACATCTGTACATGTCATGGAGCCCTTCGCTCGGAGTGCTGTTACATAAGTGACTTGAGGCTGTAGCAGATGCCCCGTGTGAAACTCCCCTCCCACTCAGGTACCACAGTACCCTGCGTGTTCCCCCGCACCATTCTGCAGAACACTGTGTGATAACGGACACACTTTAAACCATATATATACAATTCCTGAGTTTCACACTTACACATTTGTACTTTTCTATGGCACTGCATTAGCTTCTAATATTTATTGAATTGTGAGTGATGATGACCTAATGATGCAGTTTGGAGTCCACATCACTCCAGCTGTTAGTTGTTTTGAATTATCTGTTTGGTAATCTTTGTATTTATGTCCTATGAAGCCTCATCTTTTTTTAAATTTATTTTTTTATCAGGGTTATCAGGGTATGGTGGACGGTGGGGAGAACATAGAGGAGGCCTCATGGGAAAGTGTCTCCAGCATGCTACAAGTGGTGAGTAATTATCACAGGCAGCATACCACGCATCTAATGCAGTTACTGCACGGGCCCTAGGAACAGCCCTCTCATATGTGGACTTAAGTATTGGCCCACAGAGAGCAGGGCATTCAAGAGGAAATTGGAAGTCATGTAGCTCAAACAGAAGGCTGTTTTATGGTCATCCCCTAACATCCCAGCAGCCAGTGTGCGTTCCACTGAGCACCATAACACACCGAGTACACCGAGTACACCAAGTACACCAAGTACACCAAGTACACGGAACCAAGAGTATTAGAGCTGAAGAAATGTCCTCACTCCCCGCCATCAGGGTGGGACCGTCATCGGGAGCGCCCGCTGTAAGGAGTTTCGCAGCCACGAGGGCCGCCTGAAGGCCGCCCTCAACCTGGTGAAGCAGGGCATCACCAACCTGTGCGTGATCGGTGGAGATGGCAGCCTGACGGGAGCCAACCTCTTCAGGGAGGAATGGAGCGGGCTGCTGGCGGAGTTGGTGGAGCAAGGTACCGTGGAAAGATGAACCCCTCCCCCCCTCTTTGCTTTACCCTCACACCCTGTCACTCTGTTTTTTTTTTAATCCATTATTATTCTGGCTGTTGTGAAAACGTTTTCTATATGAAACCCCGCCTCTTCATTTTGTTTGATTTGCACACACGGCTCCATGCCATGTTTATAAACCTTAGGTAGCGCTCTGCTACAAGTCAAACTATGTGAGGCCTTCTTTCAAGCTAGCAGATGCTCTTCATTAACAGTTGTTAAGACGCATTCACTTTAGTCAGTGTTATAACGTTAAGTTATAACGTGACGTATTTGTAAATCAGTGAAGACTCTCACAGTAAATAACTCTTGAGGTTCATTGGAAACACACCGCCGGTTCCACCCTAATGCCCCGCCCCTCTCAGGCTCCATCGAGGCCGACGCCGTCCAGAAGTACTCGGCCCTTCACATCGTGGGGATGGTTGGCTCCATCGATAACGACTTCTGTGGGACCGACATGACAATCGGCACCGACTCCGCTCTGCACAGAATCATCGAAGTGGTGGACGCAATTATGACAACTGCACAGAGGTGAGGGCGAGACGGAGCAGCTATATTTGTTCATTTATTTGCATCCGTTGTATCTGGTGATTGGTAGTCCATCCTAATCTGGCAGATAAAGGTTTGAGCCCATTTGAAGTCCTAAACAGGACCCTCTGTAACTACTGTGGCTGAGCAGCCCACTGCCCCAGCATCAATATGTTTAACTACATCTGTCTAGTGATGTGCCGTTCAAATGCACCGCGAAGTCATTTTCTTTCCTGTTCTGATCTTTTCAGTCACCAGAGAACATTTGTGTTGGAGGTCATGGGCAGACATTGTGGGTAAGAAAGCATTTGATGAACTAGATGGAAACGATCCAAAAACACAAATACCTCTGTTCTGGCCTCTGTTTATGTACACAGCGTTCCGTCTGCCTGTTTCCCCCCAGCTACCTGGCCCTGGTGAGCGCCCTGGCTTGTGGGGCAGACTGGGTCTTGATCCCTGAGATGCCCCCAGAGGACGGCTGGGAGGACAAGATGTGTCAGAAACTGTCTGCGGTAACACGATCCTGTTTGTTCCCCACAGTGAACCCAGCCAACCTTTTCGTCCCAGTGTGGCGTGTTATATGATGCTCCCTTGTTATCTTGTTTGACATGACAATGGTGATAATATTCTGCACAATTTGTCTTTTTTTCTATAAGGAGTGAATCCAGACTTTTTTAAAATTTGTATCAGAGAAGACTGATGTGAAGGACAGTGTTTAGTCTCAGCCGTCTAGTGTCTCATTGTGTTTTATTTCTGCTTCTGGAAACCATTGTTCTATGATTCAGACCCGTTCCAGGGGCACAAGGCTGAACATAATCATAGTGGCAGAGGGAGCCATTGACAGGCATGGGAAGCCTATAACTTCTGGTATAGTCAAGGATGTGAGTACCTGAGTGCAAAGAAAGGGGAAACCAGAAGCACGGAGGCCCGACAGATGGAGGTCCACGAATAGCCTCAAAGCTCTGTTTTATAGTGATCATCAGAATCCCTAACAGGCTGCTCACGAGAGTGGGGAGAAAGGAAAAAAGCTTGCTCTTAATAAGAGAATCATGATGCTGAGTCCACAATAATGCAGCGGTGACCAGCATCAACGCTGGCAGGGGCGTTGCTGGACGCGAGCTGTGACTATCCTCCCAGCCCCCCCCCCCCCACACTCCCCCACCTCAGGGCTGTCACTGTCGCCCGGCCCCCCCGTGCTTCTGAAAGCCCACGTCGCAGCCACGGTCTCAGTTTTTCTGTCATGTTGTTTCTCCACCACCCCCCTCCCTGTAGAACCGAGCAGGGATGAAAAGGCTGAATATCATAATAGTAGCTGAAGGGGCGATTGATCGTAGCAACAGGTCCATTACCACTGACTATATCAAGGATGTAAGTACAGAGCTGTGTGTACCGAGTGTGGCGAGTGCCCCGCTCGGACCGCCTCCTGTGTGACCTCTACTACTGCCCTGCTGCCCTGGTGTGGCTTTGACTCTGTTGCTGTGTTTCTGGAGTGCTCTGTCACACACACTCTCTAGTTTGGTAAGATGGCTGTCACCATACTACTACTACTACTGCTGCAAAGGCTTTGAGCGGACACCCTCACTAAAGCTCACACGCAGACATTTGTCAAGTCAATATTTCTAACTGCCTCGCACATAGTATTGTTTTTCTTTTTATTCAATGTGTTTTTGACTGTAGATTTTGCTCACAGAGACAATCACCTCGCACTAACTGTTCTCTGTTTGAAGGTGAACATTTTCCATTTTCCATTTTTTTTTTTTTTTTCTTCTTGTTTACAGAACCTGAGCGTTTTGGTTTAGCACCCTCCCACATTTGGGAGTCTTCTGTTGTGCTCGGTATAAGCTAAGAGCTCCCCCGCAAAAAAAACAACCAAAAACATGACTGAAAAATTAGAATGGCTTGCTTGTGCTTTGCTGTTTCCCCTTCTCTTCAGCTTGTCTACCGTGTTTGTGATGTGCCTGTTCGCGTAATCGTTAAATGTTTCTGCATTTGTTTCACAGTACGGTCCTCTCTCCAGACAGAATTTCATTGTTTAGCCGCGTTACTAATATGCATGCGATGCATTTGTATCACTTCACATGAAATCGTCCATAAGTCCAATTCTCAGTCGTGTTTCTTGTTCTGGGTAAGAACAAAGTGTCTCGCTAAGCCCTGCGCGTTGTCTCCTCCTAGCTCGTGGTGAAGTGCCTCGGCTTCGACACGCGAGTGACCATCCTGGGGCACGTGCAGAGAGGAGGGACCCCCTCGGCGTTTGACCGCATCCTGGTAGGACCCCCGCTTCTTGATCATGGATTCATCGTTTTAGTCGTTGCAGCTTCTGAAATATCGGGATTTGATGCTTCGCAAACTGAATATCATTAATGTGTTATTATTAATAATGTTTTTGTGTTTTGGACTGCTGGTGGAATAAAACGTGCTATCTCAATAGATCACCTGAGGTTTTGGGAAGTTTTAACAGGAATATGTAATTTTATAGACAGATTCTAGAACCATACTATTTGTCAGATGGGATTCATCTGCCTTTATTTGACGACAATTTACATGGTTGACCTTTTACAAGTTGTACTATTTTCTGATATAAATTCTCTATAAGTGTCCCCACTTTTAACTATTGTACACGCTCGCTGCATGCTCTGTTCAAGGTATCTTGGCAGGAATAGTCCAGCGGTCTCCAGCCTTTCCTGTTTAATCCTGTGTGTGTCTGTGTCTGTGTGTGTGTGTGTGTGTGTGTGTGTGTGTGTGTGTGTGTCTGAGGAGAAATGGCCCCCAGGTTTTAGGTTAAGCACATTATCAGATTTATGGCTCAGCACACGTAGCGCTGCATCACAAACGGCGAGTGACAAATCTCTTCATGTTCACCACAAACTGGATAAAAACAAAATTGAGTCGGAGGAAAAAAAAAGATCTGGTGGAGACTTTTGTGTCCCAGCGTGAAAAGAAAGAGAATTCACTGGATTTAGAATGTGTCCGGAAAGAAACCATTACGTGTTTACATGAGAAACAGAGGGATGATGATGATGATGATGATTTTAATTTTGGTGTGTGTGTGTGTGTGTGTGTGTGTGTGTGTGTGTGTGTGTGTGTGTGTGTGTGTGTGTGTGTGTGTGTGTGTGTGTGTGTGTGTGTGTCCACAGGCTAGTCGGATGGGTGTGGAGGCTGTCCTTGCACTCCTGGAGACCACAGCTAACACGCCAGCCTGTGTGGTCTCTCTGTGCGGTAACCAATCGGTGCGCCTGCCTCTGATGGAGTGTGTACAGATGGTAGGCACCGGGCTGGAAACATGCCGCACATACACTCACACACACAAGAGCACGTATTTACAAAAGTACATAAGCTGTGTTAGAGAGGGGAAACTGCAAAGCACTCACAAACGGTGGGAAATGACTGGGCTGGACTCAGAGAGGCCGAGTCAAGGGGGCCGGGTTGGAGGAGCACAAAGTAATGATGCCAGCCCACTGGGCCTGAAGTGGCACTAATGTGCACAAGAGAGTTTTATTGTTTGAGAGGCAGTTGTGTCGGGTTAATGATTATCTGGAGCTTTTGGCCGGGTGGTGATGTAATAGCGACGCACAAAGAGGCTTTCTTGTTGCGCTCGCACACCATGTCCGGATTTTGAAAGAACTAAAGGGAAGGTTTTCTATTAGTTTCCGATTTTGGGAAGTAGTTCAAGCAATGTAGGTCAAAACAAGGTTACGTATGTTATCAGTCTTGAGCTGGAACGGATGGCGACGTTTTTCTCGCAACGTTCTGTCTCTTTAAGATAGAAATGAATGCCTACAGATATTTAATCACAGCGGATTTAAATTACACAAAGTGCCTCTGCTTTTGTACATCCAGGGAGCCCACGCCGTATGACATAACATACTCCTCTCTTTTCCTCAGACTCAAGAGGTCCAGAGGGCCATGGACGGGAAGCGGTTTGAGGAGGCTGTTAAGCTCCGGGGCAGGTATGACTGACGGCACCAAAAGCCACCACTTCACTCGAGATCAAGACATGAGTTTGATGTTGCTTACTGTAAACGGGTGTAGTACAGAGAAAGTGGATCGTGCTGCTATTTAGAACCCCAGCAGTCTGTTGTCTCATACACGGGGACACAGTCGACCGTCTTTGGAAGTAGCGATGCCGAGACGTCAGCCCTCAGTAGTTCAGCCCGTTTAGTGCGATGTCTTGTAAGTGGCGCTGAAAATGTCCCACGCCGTTGTTTTAACAATGTTGCATGTGCCATGTTTTATTTCCTGCAGGAGTTTTGAAAACAACCTGAGGACGTACAAACTGCTGGCTCATCGTAAACCAGAATCCGAACTGCCAACTGTAAGTTCCCCTCCCGAATACCGTCGGGACCTTTGACGGTGACAGTGTTGTTGTTTTCCAAACACGAGCCGGAAATACACACACACACACACACACACACACACACACACACACACACACACACACACACACACACACACACACACACACACACACACGGCAGGAGTTGTTGTTTTATTTATTTTTGCTTCACACATACAGTAGCAGTCCTGAACCATGCCTGGAGTGCAGGTTGTTTTTTAAGAGTTGATTCGGCCTCCCCGAGCCACTGAGATGTTTAATATTGTAAAACTCTGTCCTACAAATAATGACTCAGCCACGACAGACATGATGCACCGTGCTGCTGCTATTCTTAGAGGTACCCTTGGCCTCATGTAATGATTACCGGTGCATTTAATAAATGCTAGTCATGCCGCTATCCACCAGATCTGGTAATAATGGCGCCCAGCTAACGGTAAACCGCTTCCAGCCCATGGTTGCTGTACCATGCTTCACATGAGGCCCGGGTGGCTGGCTCGGTGTTGGTCTGTCGTGCAGCGTTATCACATGACACCTGGCTCCCCCGCTGAGGGGTGACTAGTTCCGCCCCGCCAGGAGGAGGACGGCTCCGGCCGGAGATCAGTGAGGTGTGGAGGCTCCGTGCTGCGGCGCTCGCCTCGGGGGTCGGGCTCCCCCTGCACTCTGTGATAACGACCGCTGTAGGCACAGCGTGTCGCTGGGAGCCGGGCAGGAACCTCTCATTGATTGGCTCGGCAGAGCTTGATCGACTGTCACTCCGACAACAACGGCAACGCACTCCTTTGTTTCGTGCGTTCATTAGACGATTGAAGTCACATTTCACGTCCGTGTGTTTTTCTGCCTCTCAGAGCAACTTCAACGTGGCGGTGTTGAATGTCGGCGCCCCGGCGGCGGGCATGAACGCCGCTGTACGTTCAGCCGTCAGGGTGGGCATCTCCGAGGGGCACAAGATGTTCGCTGTCAGTGACGGGTTTGAGGGGTTCTACAAAGGACAGGTGGGTACGATAGCGCCGATATACTGCTACATGAGCTGTACTATTGCACTTTGCAATCTCAGGGAAGTCATCACACGAAGGAGATTTAATGTCATGATAAAATATTGTGTGTCCTGCTTTCATATTTTAATCAACAACTCTCAAGAGAAGAACGTACACAATCACTGTCAGCTACCTGACTGGAGAATAATCAGGGAGCCCCAGCAGGGAATAATCTGTGCAGATTAATATAAACCTATTTCCCTCCTCTGCCCTGCTCAGTCAGAATGGACGCAATACCACAATGTATCGATAGAGGGCAACAGACTGCACAGACTGTAAAGCACAGTCTAGCCAGTGGGATGATTCTCACCTGATCTAACTGCAGAGGAAGCCTTGACTTCAGAATGAGAGCTAAAAGTAGACCGTAGATATTTGAGTCTTTTAGGTGGAGCCGGGCCGTGCTGTAATCTGAGACGCTGCTCTCCTCCCTCTCCGTGACTGGTAGAACCGCTTTCCCCTCTGCCTGTCCTCCCTTATCCTCCGCTGACCTGTTCCCAGTGAAAGGAAAAACATCAAATCCTCATAAAAACCTTCAGCGAACGACCCGATTATTTATCTTCATTGAACTGTGCCCAATAGAACCGCGTAGTTAAACATCCCATGTGGGCGCCCTCGCCAGCCGCCATCAGGCTGCGCCAACTGACCCCGAGAAGATTAGACCAGCGGGAGAAATGGATTTCTATACCTCAGTGCTCCGGGACTCTCGGCAACACACCTCTGTGTTTTCACCGCTACAGCTCCTCTGATATATATATATATATATATATATATATATATATAATAAAAATAAATAAATAAATAAATAAATAATAACACAGGACTGTAACTGACACAGGGGGTTCTAGGTGTATTAGGTTAACAGACCAACAGCCGTATCAAATCATCTCAGGCATAGATTTGAGATTTGATGCTGAAGGAGGGAAGTATTTAAAATGGGGATGGAGTGAGATTGCACCTGTTGTCTTGCCCCCCCCCCCCTCAGATTAAGGAGATTAAATGGGCTGATGTCGGAGGATGGACGGGACAAGGTGGATCTCTGTTGGGAACCAAAAGGTAAAGGAGCGCACACACACACACACACACACACACACACACACTGTACACTGCTGTTCAAATGTTTGTACATTCACGCATAAATGAATGTTCCCTCTCCTCCAGAACACTTCCTGCAAAGCATGTTGATAAAATTGCCGAGCAGATGCGAGAGCACAACATCAATGCTCTGCTAATTGTTGGTGGCTTTGAGGTATGTTTAAAACTTTTGTCTTGTCCCCCACTAGCAGTATTTTTGCTAATACTGAGGCTACATTCTCATTTGTACTTTCCAGAAGCTTTTTACCTCCTGACTTTTTTTTGTAGCACCAATGCTACCTTTCATAACCAGCAACTATATGAGCGTGCTCATACACTTAAAGATGGCAAAGTGGCTGTTGAAGCGTTGCTAATGATATTGTCAGATGTCCATATAAACAGTATATGACCGTGAACACTGTGATGTTGATCCCCTCCATCATGTCTTATCCCTTTTTTATGTCGGAGCACCACCATATGGCTCCTTACACAGCCGTGTGCGTAAGCACACCTCTTTGAATCGTAGCATAAAGCTGGTTCACTGGTGTTAACTGAAATATATAAAACACGAGGATCTGGTTTCAATCGGAAACACAGACCACCTGCTTCTTTTCTCTCTCCAGCCATTTCACGCACCCCCGTTTAGATGCTCACCAGCTTTATGTTCCTGTGATATATGCAAATAAATGAGTTTCATGTGTACAAATGTGTGTGTGCGTGCGTGCGTGCGTGCGTGTGTGTGCGTGTGTGTGTGTGTGTGTGTGTGCGTGCGTGTGTGTGTGTGTGTGTTTGAGATGTTGGAGCGGTACCCGTCTGTTTCGCTGCTGTCCGTTGTGATAGACCTGGCTCCTCCCCTTGGCACCATCCACTTTTGTCCCCCCCCTCCCCCCAACCCCCTCTGCAGACACTAAAGCCCTTGGCTCTGCCCTGCAGGGCTTCCTGTCACTGCTGGAATTGTTAACGGCGCGCGGGAAATATGACGAGTTCTGCGTGCCCATGGTCATGGTCCCAGCCACTGTCTCCAACAATGTGCCGGGCTCAGACCTCAGCATCGGCGCTGACACGGCTCTGAACGCCATCACTGCTGTAAGTGATGGGGCCGGCGGCCCGAATCCCGAGCTTGCTTTACGCTCTCACAGGGGGAAAAGGGAGAAACCGCTCGTTTTACCGGCCTGTCAGTGGAGTATTTGGAGGAAAAATTTGTGAACATCTTTTAAACACCCCCCCCCCCCAAAATAACAAAAGAACCACACCTCCGGCATGCCTGGTAAAGTCACAGAGCAGCACCCCCCCCCCCTTTCCCTATCAGGTGAGTAAGTGAGTGGCAACATGGAGGCATGATGTGAGGTGCCTGAGTGTCGTGACCGGCCGCCATGTTTGCTCTGCCTGCCCTTCTCCCTGTCTGTGGTTGTGCCCCCCCCCCCCTTCCCCCTCCCCCCCACACTCACATCATCATTAACATCTAGATGAGTGTTTAACAGCATGCAGGATTGATGTTGTCTAATTAGCTGCGGAGCACAAACTAACGTAGTACAGTGCGTGTATCTGCTTAAAATATTAACGAAGCTCCCACACTGACTTTATTAAACACGACATCATTGCTCTTGCTGTTTTGGTTTAAAGCGTCACGATAACTCAAATGAACATTAACACGACTTATGCGCAAATATTAAAAGAGAATAACGTCTCCGTGCCTGGATCTCTGCCGCCATATTCTTCATCCTCCTGTGGATGCGGACTCCATCGGTGCTCGTCTTGCCTCCACATCACCCTGCGAGCTGCCGAGGCTCACAAACACAGACTCTGTCCCTCCTCCGTCTTCCCTCTGTCGGCCCCACCACCTCCCTTTGACCATGTCCTTTCCTCCATTCTCTTTTAAATGTCCCTGTCTCCCCTTCTCCGTCTCTCTGTCCACACTACCGTCCTCCCGTCCCCTCTGCCAAAGGGAAGCCATTGCCGCTATCACACGGAAAGAGCCGGAAAGGCAGGGTACGCTCTATCGAGAGAGAGAGAGAGAGAGAGAGCTTCACCTCTCTCTCTCTCTCCCGGTGGCCGTCCTCCTGCGGCTCCTAACCCGTTCTCCTGCCGCTTCAGGCCTTTGAGAGTCTGCTGCAGCTGTACGAGGTTCGCGCGACCCACGAGGAGTTTTGCATCCCGATGTGTATGCTGCCCGCCACCATAAGTAACAATGTGCCGGGCACAGATCTAAGTATCGGGGCGGACACGGCCCTCAATGCCATCGTGGAGGTAAGGCAGTCGCCCCCCGCCGCCGGCACAACTTTGACCGCTTTGTTCCCCGCGCCAGTGCTCAGAGGAGGAAGTTGACACATTACATCACGCATCAGTGGAGTTAACGGCCCGCTGCTTAAAGCTGTAAAGTGTTGCACCAGTATCGGCCGCAGCTCTATAGATTTCCGTAGTCATTAACGTGATGTAACCCTTATTTTTAGCTGAACTCAAAGTTAACCCTGACTGTAGTTCTAACATCACATACGATTAGCTTTAACCCAAACACACCCACTACATTTTAAAGGGGCAGTCCAGGGTTCAGTTGTACTCGTCAGGAGGAGTTTCCGATCAGCCTGTGGGTTGCTTTTTAGTGGGCATTATGGGAAATGTAGGATCCAGGGTTTTTTTTTGTAGCTTGAGTCATACTAGGGACTAAATATCTCAGAATCCATTCCTTTATTGAATCTGTGAGTCGTCCTCCAACTTGATGGCCATGCGATACTAAATCCCTGGAAAGCCCCTTTAACATTGTTGTAGGTGTGTAGTTTATACTGACATCACAGTCCCCTGATATCAAATGGATTAGCAGCACCTCTAAATATAATTCTAACCAAGTGCTAACATTGGAACTGTAAAGGAGAAGTTTACGTGTGATCTGCTCTCATCCTCACGCAGGACTCCAGTCTAACTGGGGAACGCATCATTTTAGCCTGACTCTGCCTGGGTTGTTTAAATGTAGCAAGCTGACTCTCGTGCAGATTGAGAAATGAGCATGCCGACTGCCGACTAGTGTCTGTTTATCCGCAGCATGTGGACCGTCTTTTTACTGAGCGTGGCCTTTTTGACTTGTTTGTGACGCTAAAACGTGTAATTCAACTTTGAGCCATCCCCACATGTCCCATAATGCCTGGCTCGTAAACGCTCACCCAACGTGTGCTGACTTGGTGCGCTTGTGTGCACGTGTCAGACTTGCGACCGCATCAAGCAGTCGGCCAGCGGGACCAAGAGGCGCGTGTTCATCATCGAGACCATGGGGGGCTACTGCGGCTACCTGGCCAGCGTGGGGGGCCTCGCGGCCGGAGCCGACGCCGCCTACATCTACGAGGAGCCGTTTGACATCAGAGACCTGCAGGTAACTCGGCACCTCTTAGAGCCTCTGCAGTGCAACGCCACCTGCTGGTCACTCACACTGCCTGCGTATATCCCCACAGGCCAACGTCGAGCATTTGACTGAGAAGATGAAGACCAGCATTCAAAGAGGACTGGTCCTCAGGTAACGCCATTTTATATGGAGCAGCATCGGTGCTCCGCTGATGCTTGTGTTTCTCTGTGCATGTGGACACGCAGTTCTAACTGTGTGTGTGTGTGTGTGTGTGTGTGTGTGTGTGTGTGTGTGTGTGTGTGTGTGTGTGTGTGTGTGTGTGTGTGTGTGTGTGTGTGTGTAGGAATGAGAACTGTAACGACAACTACACCACGGACTTCATCTACCAGCTGTACTCTGAAGAAGGGAGGGGGGTGTTCGACTCCAGGAAGAATGTGCTGGGACACATGCAGCAGGTAGTCACGAACCTTCTCCTCTTTCACGCCAACGGGAGGGAGGGGGATTCAACCAGGCTCAGGAAGGTTTAATCAACATTTTTTGAATTTCATGAATATGCATGTCCCCATTTGACATGGGTAGGCTTTGTTGTGTTTTGGCTCTGTGTGTCTTGAGATTTTGGCGGATAGAACAGGATCAAACAAAACTTCGACGATCCCCAAAGGAGGGGGTGGAGGGGGTTGTGCCAGCAGCAAGTAACGGGTTACAGAAGAAAGAAAATGAAAGTAGATTTTAAACATAGCACAGCTAACAATGTTTTAATATTTAAAAAAAAACAAAAAACTAATCTGGTCTTAGACTTTTGATGCATATTCATCTTTTTTTTATAATTTCCTTGTTCTTGACTGTAAATGTGCAATCTTTAAAACATGAAAAGAAA